>JBBPBX010026871.1:6939-27926 GCA_038048925.1 Garcialebias charrua
TATATATTTTTTTTTTTAAGCATCTAGATGCAAGTACCTGCAAGTACACCAGAATGCAGGAAATTACATCTACTTTATTCAAACATTTCTGGGGGAGGACCCCCAGACCCGTCCGCTATTTGCGTTCTGGCATCAATCGTTTTACAAATTGTAATTGTACTGTTATTTATTACTGCTATTATGATTCTGTTCAGTTTTATGTCAAGAGATTTCTGTAATAATTTGCAGACGCGGTGATACGTTTATTATGTTCATTATGTGAATAGGTAAAGTTTTAAAGTGTTTTTTTGATGCTGTTAATTTTCTCAAAACTGTCATTTTTTTTGGAAGTTGAACTAAAAATTTATGTTCATTAAGTGTGTCTTGAATGAAAAAATACCCCATGTTTAAAAGTATAAAATTTGTATTAACACTATTAAAGAACATGTCTTAAGTATTTATGTTACACAAATATTTCCATTGCATTAAAGAGACAAATTGAAGAAATTATTTAATATGAATGAGTGTTATGAGGGGGTCTCAAAAACTTTTTATCTCCTGTAAGGGGTCTCTGAACCCAAAAAGTTTGAGAACCCCTGGTATAAAGAATTACAGTTACTTGTTGGCTGTGTTTTAGAAAAAATATTTGCTCTTTTTTTTTCTTCAGCAAATGCTTATATTTTATTTTAATTGGTATTAAGCAGCTGTTACTTCATCCATTTTACTCATCGTTTTACTTTTTACTACTTTCTACTTTTACTATCCCATCTTGACTGCTGCTTCAGTCTTTGTCACAGTGATATTTATTTTCTGCCATTAAGGCTGACAAATGATCTCTGCACTTTGTGTTTCCAGGCTCTCAGCAGGTTAACAAACGAAATGCAATCATTAGTTTTTCCAGTAGATGTCACACTTGTTAATTTCTGACCTCAGATGTGATTCTCAGGACACAAGTGGGATTATAAATTGCAAAAAAGAAAATTAAAAAAAACTTTTTAATTATATTAAATAAACAGACATCAACACACATTTTGAATATCGTCTTAGAAACCTGTAAAATTTGCCCAATCTAGCTCAGAAATACAAGTATTTACATATATTTTTAATATTGGCCTTTGTCACATTATGAATCATGTAAATCAGGCTTTTGTTTCATTTGAGCCCAGTGTTTCTGCAGGAAGCACATAAAAAATGAC
Source organism: Garcialebias charrua (assembly GCA_038048925.1). Classification (NCBI taxonomy): domain Eukaryota; kingdom Metazoa; phylum Chordata; class Actinopteri; order Cyprinodontiformes; family Rivulidae; genus Garcialebias; species Garcialebias charrua. Next base: position 8,115 of record JBBPBX010026871.1, read on the forward strand.
CTCAGAGTCACAGGTCTGCAGCAGATTACAGTTTCACTTTCTGCAGTTTGTACACCTTGCACAATCCAGCCTATTTTTGTTTTCTTCTACAAGTTGCATGGATCACATGGGTGAGGACCGTCATGAGATTTCACCAGAAACACACCAAACTGCAGAACGTATACCGATGATGTACTTTTACTTTTATTGGGGATCTTTTTACATTTCAGAGTAAACCGATTATATTATCAGGTATTTGGTGCTATAGACAGATGTGAAGGATCATCATGATCACATTAAGTTAAAACTTACCATTAACACGCAAAAAATATTTTTCCTCTCCTTCATCAGCTATTTATTTTTATTTATTACAAAAATATAATTTTACAGCCTGCCCGGTGAGTTTTTTTGTACCTTTATTTCACTAGATTACAACTTTAACAACAAAAATATTAGGAAACACTGATTGTCCTACCTTTTTATTTAAAACAAATCTTCATCAAAGCTGATCCTATAAATGGGAAAATAATTTTCACACTCGTATGACCTGCTGGGTTAAAATCTTTGAAGTCTCTGGGTTAAACGCAACCACCACTGGTTTGGCTGGAGATGAACCACGTCATTTTTCACTGCCATTTTAGGTCAGAAGTATTAAGTAAAGGAAAACAAACTGTAAAAACTACTTGTAATAAAATGTTTAACCTGCAGTCAATAACTTAAGTTTGCTCTAAACTGCGAGTTTTGTTTCCTAAAATGACAATAACTGATGCTAGATGGCTGATGGTTTTTTTTTAGAAGTCTTTATTCATTTCATAACAAAATTAAAATACATAACATAACAATTAACATATCTTTAACTACAAAACATAGTATATATAAAATGAAAGGCAGCAGATGAAGAAAAAATCTTATAATATCTGCTCCTTTGTTATCCAATAAACCATTCAAATAAACATATTCAAAAAATTGTCAAAACAAGTAAATAACTCAAGCGATATTTCAAATATCTAACACTTTTCATGAAATACATTCATATATTTTTTTTTAGCATATGGACTTTTACCAGTTTCTTAAATATTGAGATAGATTTAGCTTCCTTAACAGATAACTCTAAATCGTTCCACAGTCTAACACCTTGAATTATGGTAGATCTTCCCTTCAAACTGGTTCTGAATTGCGGTTTAAGAAAAACATCTTTCCCCTTAAGATTATAATTACTGGATCTTTTCACATAATTATTTTGGATATTAGAAGGCAATGCATTATGATGCGCTCTATACATAAATGACAAGATGTTATAATCCACTAAATCAGGGAACTTCAAAAACTTCAATTCACAAAATAATATATTCGATGGATGACAATAATGTTTACCCTTGATAATTCTTATAACTCTCTTCTGCAATATAAAAATGGGCTTTGTAATTGATTTACATGCTTTTCCCCAAACATTAATACAATAAATCAAATGTGGCATAACAATTGTATTGTACAACAAACACAAAGCTTTATCATTCAGTAGATACCTGACTATAAAAAATTGCAACAGATTTCGATATTTTCATTTTAACTGAATTTATGTGTTGCTTCCATGATAATTTATCATCAATGATGACACCCAAAAACTTTACCTCATATACTCTACAGATTTCTGAATTGTCAATCTTGAATGAAACATCAATATTTTTATTTTTATTGCTAAATATCATATAATTAGTCTTATCTAAGTTTAACGATACTTTGTTGAGTCTAAACCAATTTTGAATTTTATTAAACTCAATCATCATTAATTTCAATAACTGTTCAATATTCATACCAGAACAAAAAAAAGTTGTGTCATCTGCAAAAAGAACACATTTAAGGAGACTAGACGCCTTAACCAAATCATTTACATACAGGATGAACAACTTTGGACCTATTACAGATATCCTTGAGGAACTCCACATGTAATGGTGCAGCAGTTAGCATTAAACAGCAATAACCCAAGTTAATAGATTATTATACTTATTTTTTTTTTTTTTTTTCATTCAACCTTTATTTATACAGGCTAGCCTCGTTGAGTCACGGGGACTCATTTACAAGAGGGACCTGTCTCACTCACACCAAACAACCATCCACTCTCACACTCACACCTAGGGTCAATTTAGAGTCACAAATCAGCCTAACAAGCATGTTTTTTGGTCTGTGGGAGGAAACCGGAGTACCTGGAGGAAACCCACGCATGCACGGGGAGAACATGCAAACTCCACCCAGAAAGGCCCTATTATTAGTAGCAATAATTCCACAATTTTTATTATTTTTATTTTAAACCAATTTTTGTGCAGAAAACTTTACCCTGTGCATGCTGAGTCAAACTCCGAGCCCAAATCTGATGAGTTAAGACTATCCCAGGTTGGCTTGGTTTAAATTTGACTCTGTGCTGAGAAGTTGACCTTAGCAAAAGTTTATTCACTTTTTACAGTGAACCATGAAGTTAAATTTGATAAACCTGCTCTGCTTCGTTTATCTTTATGACCAGCTCCAGTTGTGATTGTCAGTTGACGCCTCATGTTTTGCTTTAACGATCGGTCCAAGTGGCTGAACTCAAGCACCTCCATATACAGTAGTCCTAAAACCACAGCATTCCTCCTCTGCCAATCAAGCTATGCAATGCTCCATGACATCACTGCCTGAGGAATGAACTGGCATGACAGTTGTGTGGAAAGTGACTCGCCTTAATGGGAACGGCCATACGCCGCTCCAACGAGGCGTTCAATCATTCGTCTGCATGTTTACAATAGATGTTTTCCCAAAAACCGTTCCATCCCTTCCAGGGTGCAGTTTGAGAACCCTTTGTTGCTTCATTTATTGTCTTGCAGTATAATTACACAAGTTTAACTTTAAATTGAGTGCATGATTCGAGTTCTCTCTCCTCCAGGCAGATAGCCACTGATGATAATGAGGCCATTCATCCTGAAGGAGGCCATGTGCTCCAGCTATGCGTGTATGTGTAAACTGGGAAACGAATCAGAGGGGAGCTGGTCTGTATGGCATCCAAAAACCTGGAAAAACCATCACTGCCTGTGAACCATAGTCGTGCTCTAATCAGGAAGTGCCTGAAAGGTCATTTTTCACAGCTAGCCACAAGCTGAACATGGATGTTAAGTTTTAGCTGCTTTCAGGACAAACATCAAAGACTGTCTAATCTATAATTTAAAGCCTAAACTGATTCCACACACATAGCGACATATACGCTATCCATTATCATTGAAAAAATAGTAAAAAAGTTGCAACTAAGTCTAAGAGGAGGACTGCTATTTTTCATGCTTGTGAGAAAAATCAGAAGGTGGAGCGAAATGGATTTCTTGGAAGACTCCCGATGCCATAAAATACTTTTCTCATGGTCAAACTCCTTTTCTCAGACTCGTTTTCCTTTCCATCCACTCTCCCGGTTCCCCCTCGCCGGTGCCAAATGTCTCTCGTTACAGAGTTTAGAAAATATGAACTGTCTTCTGGAGTTTTCTTTTATACTGATCGTGCACATTTTGTGGAGAGCTTTGACGACAGAGTGCACACAGAGGACAAAAACCTGGAAAACATTAGAACAAGAAGTGGAGGGTCGAGAATGAAAGGCAGACGTGTAAGGTAGTACGCAAACAGGCAAAAAGGGAATAAAAAAGTGCAGGAACAACGAAAAAGCAACAAACACGCGGTAATTTCATATAAAACAGTTTATTACAGTAAAAAAAAAAACAAGAAGGACACTGGTAAAAGACACTTTTAAGGAATATGAAACATAGTTAAATCATACATTAAGAGTACAATTTGATGCTGATGGTAACTGTGCAGAGTTCAGCTCTTTGAAAAGGGCCCCAAAGAACAATTCATGTCTTGGAGGAGGATACTTTTTTTTTTTTTTTTGTAATTTTAACAAGGTGAGTAAATGTAAACCATGCGTGAAGATGTATTGAGTGATGGCCCAAAGCGAAAACGTCCTCATTCCCTCTCGTAAACCCTGGTGCAGACTACATCGCCAGCAGTCATTGTCTGAAGGAGAACAACAACAAAAAGAAGCAATATTTTAACTTTTGGAACAGTTTTGAGATTATACATAATTTTCCAATGTTTTTAAGCAATGGCTTGCAGATCATAGCTTTGCTTTTCCCCCATGGAGTATAGGCAAAAACGAGGCTTTTGGTTTTTGGAAAAACTTTTGCAAGTACAGGTAGTCCCCGACTTACGAGCGAGTTCCGTTCCTGCGAGGTGCTCGTAAGACGAAATCTCGAATGTCGGAACACGAAACACGTGTCGCTCGTGAGTCCGGATTTTCGGTCGTAAGTCGGAAAATTTATGCTAGCGCTACTACGAACACTCGTTTTTCAACACAAACGTACTAGTTCATAAACATGCTCAGAAACTTGTTTACAAACTGTTAGCTAACACACTTTCATCTAAAAACACATACCAGTGCTGTATTTTCTGTATGTTCTGTACAACTTTACTGTTCGTTAGTGAGCTCGTAAGTCCGGAACCTCGTATGTCGATGTGCTCGTAAGTCGGGGACTACCTGTACAAGCAAATACATTTGACTTTGTTAAAGATGAAGAAGAATACTAAAAAAGGCAAATGTTGGAAGGGGTAAGATAAGAACAGATGTCTCATTACTGTACTTTGGTTTGATTGAAACTATTTATCCATGCTTAAGGATTTGTCGAGGTCACAAGATCCCCAGAGAGTTATGAGTTGAACTGTTGTTCCAAATATCGTCAAGTCCCTTTGTTCTGTCTTCTTTTATTCATGCAGATCCCAAGATGAGTTCACTTGCATTGTGTCATCCAATTTGATTTGTGTTTGAATTTACGAGTTGTATTTGTTGTTTTTATCTAAGATGACTTTTGTTGCAATCTCAAAGCTACATTTATTTTTGATCTTGTGATTTTTATATATTCTAGTTTGTGTACTACTTCATTCTAAACAGTTCGTTGTAGGGTGAACTAATGTTCAAATGTATGAGTTTGTGGTTAGCATGACTCCTCTGACGTCGTTATCTGGCGACACCTGAAAAAGGAGTCTATGGTCAATCGTACACAAGTTAAAAATTGAGCCAGAGAAGGCGTACAAGGTTTATGTTACGTAAGTCAATGTGCTTGTGGAAAACAGCAGTTTTGAAGTTATTGCCATGATTCATCCAGTGCAGTGGCTCCCTGGCCAGTCAATGGTCTATGGTTGATGTGAAATCAACAGCTCAGCGTAGCTCGCCGGGAGCCTCAGCCAGGTAAGAACCAAGCTAGAAGTGAGTAGGATCACTCAGTGAAAAGCCTCTGAACCTTTACTGGGTCAACCCAAGTACTGTATATGGCTGAATGAAGCTCCTGGGAAAAGGACTAAACTGTATAGGCCTGGTTCCATGTGACACTGAATGCAAGGATTCTAGTCCACTTCATTCATGCATTTTGTTGCCAACACATCTGTGATCTCCCTCTGTCTCCAATTCAATTCAGTTTATTTATATAGTGCCAGGTCACAACAGAAGTTGTCTCAGGGTATGCTACAAAAGCACTCACGTACATAAAAAAGCCAATTAGTAAAAGTTCTCTGTCTAAGGAAGCCAGCAGACTGCGTTGAATCGTCACTTCATCGCAGTCTCCCATCCTGAGCCGGCACATTGGCAACAGTGGAAAGGAAAAACTCCCTTTTAGCAGGAAGAAACCTCCAACAGAACCAAACTCAGGATGAGCGGCCATCTGCTACGACAGCAGATTCGACAGTACGCTCTAATGATAACACTGATTGATTTGGAGATAGGTCCGCATGGTCAAGTTGGCTATGGGTAATCTCGTGGGACTTGTATATTAGAGTTTTTCATTTCCTGTAAATTATAAAATTATTAAACTAAGGTGTTTCATTTGATGCAAACATCATGGCTCATGGGAACTCTGAAAACTAAAGACCCCAGTGAAAAATAAATATTCTAGAAACATGAGACCCTGTACACCCAGAAACCTGGAGGCGTGGCACCCTGAGGACTTAGCACACCCTAAAGCGTTCACTTCTTAATCATAGGAATTTACCGTACTTTTTTCATTCTTTTTAAGGCTGTGCAACGGTGTTTTATACAAATAATTACCAGTATGAGCTCTCCGTCATTGGTCAGTTCTCGAGTCCACGTTGTTTTAGGTCCGTCTCCCTTCTGTAAGGTCTGTTCACAGCTGATTTTTTGGTCTGTTTCCCATTTAGGAAAACTCTACAAGGAATCAAATGGAGAGAAAAAAAACACATCACTGAAGAGCTTTTATACTTATTGTTTTGTTTGATCAAAGTTTGGGTTTGGTCGTAACCGAAGGTCAAGTTGCCGTTTGACGGTATCCAAGAAAAATGTTTTTATGGCCTGTCAGGACAAGAGGGAACACATGAACATCCCTCATTCAGCATAACGAAACAAAGAACAGATCTCCACATTATTACTCAGCTCTGGAGTTGCACTGAAATGATTTCCATATGTTACTTTGGTGAACTGTGGCGAGTTATGCCGTCATTGAGCCAATCATTACACAGGAATGCTTTATGAAGACAAAATGGGCGTACCGTGCAGGGCCGACCATCTACTGTGGCCTCGCTGAAGGACTGACCCACGGTGAAGGAAACATGGGTGGTGCGGACGCTGGTGGACGTCTTGATGGAGAGCGTCTCTTCTCGTTGGGTGATTTCCACTGCCGGACTGGAGGCCGCCGCCACCGCAATCTTTCTCAGGAACACATTCACGCCTGATGGTTCACAAAGAGAACAAATGTCAGACTGGCAGCAGTGGAAGGATGATTTGTACTGAGTGGAATGAATTTAATCACAGCAGTGCATGCCGGTGGTTTTGAACGTTATTGCCAAGGGAAATCCATCACAGCAAATCTGTACCTTAAGATGAGTGAACGTTTTGCACATATAGATGCATTGTAATTTCAACAATGACTGAATTTTTTTTACTTGGAGATAAAGGAAACTCGTATTTAGATATTTAAGAGTGGACAAACGTCTTGAAAAGCAAAAACGGTCCACGGTTCATATTTAAAGGTGTATTCTTCCACATGTTGGGAATCACTGTATCACTGTACTGTATTTTGATTGCACCACTCTAATTGCGCTGTTTTTTTAGTAGGTTTTGTTCACTGAATATTGTATTGATGTTTTATGGTTAATGTTTTTTATGTTTTATGTTTCTATATTTTATGCACCGTTATGCCGAAGCAAATTCCTAGTCTGTGAATCCTGTTCATTGACAATGGCAATAATAAACTGAATCTGAATCTGCATGTTGTTTGAACATGTTTTGCTGTGATAGTTTGGCCATGTGGTAAGAATCCCTGTCAACTTTTCAATTTCATAAGGTGAACGAATGTTCAAATTTATGAGTTTGCAATTAGCACGGCTCCTCTGATGTCATTTTTTGGAGACATACAAAAAAGGAGGACATCAAGGTTATGACATACATGCCTGGTGCTCGGTCTATGGTACCTGTACAGTATACACAAGTTAACAGTATATCCCTGGGGAGGTTTTCCAGACATGTTTAACTGGGAGAAGACCTTGGGGAAGACCTAGGACACAATGGAGAGACTATGTCTCTAGGTTGGCCTTGGAGTCATCCCAGTGGTTGTTAAACCACCCGCTTTGGATGTTATCAGCCATAAAATGGGCGCTATCATCTAGATGTCTGGGCCTTCGAGCTTGAGCTGCTGCCTCCAACACAGACAGGTAACAAGTGGCTCCAGGGCCAAAAGTGGCTCCTGAACAATCATAATCTGGCCTCGAATATCCTTAATTGGAGGACTTACATTTGATTCATAAAACTTAAGGAAGTCTAAATTAAGCATAAAAAACATTTGGATTAAGAAAGGCTAAAACTTTTTTTTAAAGTTGTTATGTTTCCAGAACTAGATTGAAAATTGAAAGACACCATAACGCAAATAAATAACTTTTTTTGCATCCTTAAGCTAACAAACATATTGCCACAAGAGCCAGTTTACAGAAAGTAAGTCCCTAACGAGTACTATTGGGGAGACATGTTTTTCGCATGCTAGCTAGCTACAACAAGAAAAAGGCTAAAATAGTCTTCCAGATTATTTGTCGTAAAGAAGATTTATTGTCCTGTTCTCTGTTAGACCCTTCGTTTGCTTAAAATATATTCAAGTTCAAGGTTCTTTATTGTCATTTGCATCACATGTGGTACATGAGGTGGAACAAAATTATGTACCCGAAATCCCAGTTAGAACAAAAATAGCAAAAATGTAAAGTATAAAAAGGAACAGTATTTAAGGATCTAAGATAATAAATAATAATAATAATAATGTCACATTTGTCATCTGTGTATGTTTCCATACAAGACGAAATTAGTCTCTGCATTTAACCCAACCACCACCAGGTACGCTAAACAAATGCCAAACGATAAGCTAAAATATCTAAGATATACACTACTAAAAATGTATACTAATATAGCAGCCCAAATATGAGTCTGTAAGTAGATGGGTATGAATAATTACTGCAGCATGAGATAATCAGCAGCACAGATAAGTCACATTTCATGAATTAAATTGATCAATGTTGATTTGGCCCTCTGAGAAAAAAATGTTTCCCACTCCTGTTCCACAACAAGACTCCAGCACAAGCTGAAGATAATGAACGGGCGGACGGACCAAAACCTAAAATGTTGACCGACGCTTCAGATAACGCTTGATAGCCTGTACTTAATGGGAAAAAACACATAACAACTGGAACGCTCCTGTAAAGAGACAGCATTAAAACCTAGATTTACCCCAACACAAGCCCAAACCACCCAGTGTATGATTAAAAACTTAATAATGTTTTACAGTTTTAACCTTATTATCAGTTTTATTCAAACAAATTAGTACTAACAATGTCATAAATTATATTTTTTGATATTAAAAAAGGAGTTTATTGTCAATAAATGAACAAGTTTCCTTACTGCAACAGTCGAGAGCTCTCTGAGAGTATCTGTAAGCAAAAAGACGAGAACTTTAAACGTCGACGTTAAAACGCTGTACTTTCTGGTTTGGGACTTTTAGTAATTTAAACAAGATTTCGAAGTCGTAAAACCACGAAGAAGTTGCCAGGACGAAGAAATGGAGTGAGAGAAAAAAGCTGTGAATGTTGGTGCAAAGTGTAAAAAAAGCACAAAATCTCAACACACCTAATAAAGCTGGTAGACTTCACAGATAAATCTACGTTAGACGGTGGTTGACCCAACACAATCCTCTCTGCAGAAACTTTTATTTAACTAACCTGTTTGCTCTTCTTCTATGTGATAAATATGAGAAAGAAGATGGTGGGGACTCTGAGACTGCAGCAGAGACAGAAACAGCTGAAGACGTTCATGCACGCAACAGGTTTGGGACTGGAAAACACACAACTGTAGACACGAACGCTGCCACTCCTCTGATTCTAATCCAAGACTCTTTTTTTTTTTGAAAGCACACACTCATTACTCCAGACTGGAGCAACAGTATCTCAGTTTGCTGTCAGTAAAACGATGTAAGTTCAGTCATTGCATGTGTATCTAAACAAATATTAAAACTGAAGGCTTTTCAGAGTAAAATGTGATACTCTTCAATCACTTGTTGTGACAAAAGACTTGCAAGGACTTTAATTGGCTTGAACAAACATTTAAATGTTGGCATTTTGCTAAATAACCAAATACAGGCTGGCAATAATTTTGTTTATTTTATCAAAATTGTATCAAAATAGATTGATTTTAAGTTACCGTATTTTTCGGCCTATAAAATGCACCGGATTATAAGGCACATTAAGCAAAACTAAAACATTTTGACAGATTTTTGAGCACCGTGTACCACGTAAAATCAGTTCGAGGTCAGTAAGCACAACCAGAATTAATGCATAAGGCGCACCAGATTATAAGGCTCACTGTTGATTTTTGAGAAAATTGAAGGCTTTTAAGTGCACCTTATAGTCCGAATAATACGGTAAGTTCTTGTGCCTCTTTGCAGTCCAAAGCTTTAGCTGTTCTCCTCTCTAAAACTGAAGCATCAACAGGTTTGTGCCCAGAAGGCCCAATCAGAGATGCAACTGAAGAGAAAGAAATCTGTGTGACCCGCCTCAGCTGATGCTGAAGTTTCTGCTCATTCGGCTTTGTTCTGACCATATTTGCTCATGTTAAGATGCATATAGGAGGCAACACACACACTCCGACACACACGGAGCATAGCCTGGGGCATTGGGGAGGCAGTAAAGGAAATCAGGCTCAGATTTGGCTGGCTGCTGGGGCCCATGTCAAGGCTTATCCGTTTACACTGCTGTAATTACAACCGCATGAGGAGCACCCTAGAGTCTAATCCAACATTTGTCTACAGGCTATTTGTCTTCAGGCTTTTAAAGGATGCCACCAGATGCCCCACATCAGACCTCTTTACAAAAGGAGAGGTCTGACCTCCTGCAAAAAGGATTTAGACCATTTCGATTCTTGGTTTCTTTTCAAGCCAAGTGGACTTTCACTTGATGACCTCACAGAAAAATACGATATGGATTTGTAACGGAGAGCCATCCCTTTACTTCTCTTTCTTCTATTCTTTTAATTGAATGAAACATTTTACCAGCTGACAGCATAATAATACAACAAGTCATTTCCTGGTGGCGTACTTTAAAGCAAACCGATCCAGTTGCGTGCACTGCAGCTCATTCCAATCTATTCCAACTGGGATTATAATTACAGTAAATCCAGATCCAGTTAATCTGGTTTAGATTAAATTATTCCTATTAGAATTCATTTCAATGCAGACACATTGTTTTATGAGTAGTGTCTTGCAATTTTGACGAGGCTTCGTCAGCGATTTTGCAGTCCAAGCAGAATATTTGTGCCAAGAAGATGAAAAGCTCCAAATCACTGAACTCACCCAGAGCTTTCAGAAGCTCCTCAAAGTTTTCCGAAGACTTCATTCTCCATTTTCCGGAGAAATCTGTGACTTTGGCTTCCATGGTTTTTGTTGCTTGCTGCAGAGATGACGTTTGCACATCAGAACTGATGGAAAACTGTGGTCGGTTTGGGAAGTCTTCTCCTCTGTTTGCATCTGCGCCTCCTTTCATTGGCTCACAGCTCGCCTTAAATCTGATGCTGGTCCAGCCAATGCTGAGCCAGGTCACAAGGGGGGACTCTCCCCTCCCTCCTCTCTCCTGGTTCTTGCTGCACCCCTCCATCACCGCCTCTGACAGAGTGGTGAAAGATTTGAATCCCAGCTGGAGAATGCACTTCCAGTAATGCTTTTGATGTCGCAGCTGGGACAGCACAGAAAAGTGTTAATTGTTTTGGGTTTTTTGGGGGGGACGGTGTCATGTTAGCGACCATGTTCTGACAAGATAATAAGTAGGTAAATATATTTAGACATTTTGAAAGTAGATTCATTTGATTCGTGCAGCAAAAACCAAATCCAACATCAGATTTGAAGAAGCTGGAATGTGAAATCTGATATGAGGGTAAAGGTTTGTGAGCTGCAGGGCGGGAGGTAAAAAGACTGGCACAGGAAGAGCAGCGGATAAGATATCCAGCAGGAGGCATCTCTCTAATGACTGCCACTAATGTAACAGACAAAGGGGGGAGAAATTACGCCATTACCAGCCTGTTTCTGTGAATCATCACACCTTTATCTGAAAGACACAAACAACCCCCCTCAGATAGATACTACTGAGATATCAAAACTTTTAATCTATACAACAATACACTAATTTCTAAGAATTTTGTGGCAATTTATCAACATTCAGGAATCACCAGTTGGTGCACTTTGTCAAAATGCTGGCGAAGATTCTCAGTCATCCATGGACATGATAAAATCAAAAAACGTTCTATACAGAAACAACTGGATCCTCAAAAGAGTGTCCCTTGTCCGTGAGGTGGAGGTGAACAGCTGAGTTTTGTCCAGAGGAGGTTGCTCTCCTGTGTTGGGACATTCATCTGTGAATGGGCTGCTTAGTTTCCCCAATCCTGTATTGAACGCCTTTTTTGATTTCCCCAATGTAGCGGTCTGGACAGTCCTCACTGCACTGGACTGCGTACACTACACCACTCTGTTTGTGTGTGGGGGTTCTGTCCTTCGGGTGCACCAGCCTCTCTCTAACCGTGTTTTCATCTATTTTCATTTCGAATTTTGAGCTAATTTTTGAAATCTCGCAAAAATGTAAATACAAATTAATGCGGATCAGAAGTGTTTCCATCAACTGGCTTGAATCGCATCTACCAGGCCACGCACAGCGTCATTACGTCAGACGTCAGCGTCATTACGTCAGACGTCAGCGTTACGCATGTCTACAGTAAACAGGAAGTAGCGGTTGAAAACAGAACCCGGCCACACATCTCGGCAAAATGGAGAGAATATTTCAGGTATGTGTTGCTATCGGGCAAGTTGTATTTATTCTGTCATGCCAACTAGTTTTAGCGATGTTACATGTTGTCCGGAGCGGAAACAGCTGATCAGTCACATGACGTGAATGTTCGCTACGGCAGAACTGAGTCGGCAAATCTGTTTCCATCTGTCGTTTTGCGCATCAGCTCTCTTTCGAAACCCCCAAAAACCACCTCAAGCGAGCGTATCAACTTTTGAGCGAATTAGAGGAAGTTAACTCGAATTTTGCCGTTTCCATTCAGCTTTTCTGATGCGATGCTTCAAAATGCGCATCTAGAAACCTTGATGGAAACACGGCTTCTGAGAGTCCTGCTGGGTTTGAAGTGTACTGGGATGTTGTGTTTGTTGAAAATCCTTCTGAAATTCTCTGATAGTCCAGCAACATAAGGGATGACAATGTTTTTTCGTCTGTTAGACTTTTTCTGTTTATTATTGTGTTTTGTAGATTTCCTCGCTGACTTTACAACATGTTTGGAGAGATTTGTTGATGTGTTTCTGTTCCTTTTCCTTCCCTTCTGTCTTCGTGGGGATGTGTTGGGCCCGATGCTGTAAAGTTCTGATGACAGAAAGTTTGTGTTCCAGTGGATGGTGAGAGTCAAACAGAAGATACTGGTCTGTGTGGGTTGGTTTTCTGTAAACTTCAATGTTGAGGCTGTCCTCTCTTTCCATGTGAATCAAACAGTCCAAAAAAGGCAGCTTGTTATCGTTTGCATCCTCTCTGGTGAACTTGATGTTGTTATCAACAGAGTTAATGTGTCTGGTGAACACTTCCACCTCCCTGGCTTGGATTTTGACCCAGGTATCATCCACGTATCTGAACCAATGGCTTGGAGTTGTCCCCTCATAGGAGTTTAGGGCTCTCTGTTCCACTTCCTCCATGTAGAGGTTTGCAACAATGGGCTACACTGGAGATCCCATGGCACAGCCGTGCTTCTGTCTATAAAAACAGTCATTGAACTTGAAATAAGTGGTGGAGAGGCAGAGATCCAGCAGGGTGCAGATGTGGTCTGGGATGAAGTTGGTCCTTTTGTCCAAATCCTTGTCTTGTAGAAGTCGTTTTTTGACGGTTTCTACTGCTTCAGAAATGGGTATGCACGTGAAAAGAGAAGTCACATCATATGATACAAGAGTTTCTCCCGGGGTTAGCTTCAAATGTTGAACTTTGTTGGCAAAATCAATGGAGTTCTTTATGTGATGAGGTGTGTTTCCAACCAGAGGAGCTAAAATACCAGCCAGATGTTTAGCAACATTGTATGTCACAGAGTTCATGCTGCTGACGATGGGTCTGAGAGGTGTACCTTCTTTGTGTATTTTTGGAAGTCCATGAAGACAGGGAGTGGCCTCCCCCGGGTACAATCTATAATACAATGATCGATTGATTGTTTTCTCCTTTTCAAGTTTTTGCAGGTACAGTAATGTGTGATTTTCTTTTTAAAGGTGTTAGTTGGGTCCCTCTTCAGGGGCTCGTGTTCCTGTCGCTCAGTAGTGTAGTTATTTTTTCCTGGTAATCAAAAGTGTTGAGTATTACTGTGCATCTTCCTTTGTCGGCTGGTAAAATGGTGATGTTTTGGTCCTGGCTGAGTGACGTTATAGCTTTCCTTTCCTGGGGTGTGAGATTTGAAGGAGGCAGTTTGGCATTGGAGAGGGTATAGCTGATATTTTCATTCGGAGTTGTTCTGCCTCTGCTTCTGCCAAGTTGTTGTTCCTAATCGTGGATTCAGTGGCCGTGATTAGTTCCACAACAGGTATTTCTTGTGGGGAGATGGCAAAGTTTAGTCCTTTTGCCAGCACATTTTTCTCAGGTTGTGTCAAGGTCCTGTTGGACAAATTTCTAACCCACTGTTCCTGAGTATTTGTGTTGGCGACAAAAGTGACTTTGTCAAAAAAGTGATTTTTATTTTTATTTTTTGTACTGTGGACTAAATAAAGTTAAGTTAGAATGCTTAAACTTCAAGCTGGATGCACATTAAAACCTCAAGGACTTCAAAACTGACGCACAGTAAATCAAAGTAAAAATTAACATTTTAAATTGAGTTATTTATAGACGCATACATTTGTTCCATATTGCCTAAATGTTCTGTTTATGTCACAAACAGACATGTAATAAAGTTTCCAAACAATAATTGACGTAGTTATATTTATTTCATGAAATTATTTGAGATGCGTTTCGTTCAGCTCTGTGACTGTTATATATTTGGTGGTTTTGTTGCTTTTAACAGCATCTAGTTACTTTGGGGTGTTTATTGTGGTACAAATGAAGCTGTTGCCTGTCATTTTGAGGTGCTCCCCCATCACCACTAACTGTCATGTTCCTTCATGCACTGCAGTATGTTAAACTTTTTACTGTACTTGTAAGTCAGCTTATTTGTGAAAATAACAGTTTAGATGTCTCAAACTTTATTTTTCTTGATAGTTTTGGCTTTTACTGACAAATCCTCAAAGCTGCAAGTTGATGTAGTTCTTTAAGTTGTCACCTACTGTATGTGTTGACTCAACACAAAGTCAGTCTTTAATCTATTTGAATTGGACTGAAAATAAGTTTAAAAAAGCTATAATTATGTTAATTATAAAACACTGAAAGACCTCCAGAGAACTCTGGCTCATCTAAGTCATGATATAAAGACAGATTTCAGACAGATTTTTGCACAGTGACATGCTTTTTTTATTTTTTTACTTGAGTTAGACTCCAGAAAGTGTTCAGATTTCAAAGGACCTAATTATGCTGCCAGGGGGCAAACGCAACCACAAGTTGCAGACACAGTTACTCAATGAAAACCAGATTTACTCAACAAAAACCAGCAACAGTTACCCCTACAGTGCCAGTCCCTGTTCTAAAACCAGATTTACTCAACAAAAACCAGCAACAGTTACCCCTACAGTGCCAGTCCCTGTTCTCAGACCCACACCGATGTGATCGCACATGCACACACCGAGAAAGAAGCAACATTTGGTTCAGCACATCCTGTTCAAGAATCTGACACGTTGGACAAAATATGAACATCTAAGATCCACTTTGCAGGAGCTGCTTAAATATTATTTTACTGGCACCCAACCCACATTTTAGTTACCATTATTAGTCTGTAATTTTCAATAAGCTTGTCCAAACTTCCACCAGGTTCTGATTTAAATAATTCCATTTGCTGCTGGGATTTTTTGCTCAAATTAATGTTTGTAACACAGGTCCAGCTATTATCTGCCAGTTCCTCTATTTAATGTATTTTATTGGTTGTATTGATTGTCTTGTTTTAATTTTGTATAACGGGTTTCGCTTACACATGAGACATTTCAGTGAGTCTAACCTGTATAAATAAAGGAAGTAATCTCAAATTAAAGACACATCTAAGAAAATTTATTGTCTTGAGCATTATTGTTTGTATCACAAGTTGTGATAAAAAAAAAAAAGGATTACTGGTACAGTTATACATTTACAAACTGCTTTGCAAATTCTCTTCTTCTCAGTTTGAGGCTCGATTAAAGTGCAGTGACTGATGGGCAACCTTAAAAAATCAGCTTTGTTGTTGCCTTAGCAACTAATGGATCCAGAGAAACTGTTTAATGAGCTTAAATGATGTTGTATAAAAGTGTCCTAACACTTGCAGTTAGTTATCACCATGCAAGTTACTTAGTTATAAATTGTTGGCAAAGATCTCTCAGGGTAAATTCTGATTTGTGTCTTCTTCTTTTTATTTATTTGTTTTTGTTGGACAAGCACTGCCAGGAATATTTAGTCTGGTCTGGATCAGATGGGCCGCCTGTGGAAACATGAGGCACAGTATTCTCCCAACAAAAGGAGTCGCTTTATTATCCATGCAGGTTGGTTGGACTCGGCACCATGCAGGTACAAAACCCTTTTAGTGTTAGAGCAACATGGGAACAACTTCACCTGATATACTGTGACGATATACCCCTCTGCTGTCAGACTCTTGAACACTCATAACCATGCTACCTCATAACTTGCCTTGGTCGCTGTATTTTGTATTTGTTCTTTGTATTTTGATTGGGAATCACTGTATCACTGTATTTTGATTGCACCACTCTAATTGCGCTGTTTCTTAGTAGTTTTTGTTCACTGAATATTGTATTGATTGTATTGATGTTTTATGGTTTATGTTTTTTGTGTCTTATGTTTTTATATTTTATGCACCGTTATGCCGAAGCAAATTCCTAGTCTGTGAATCCTGTTCATTGACAATGGCGATAATAAACTGAATCTGAATCTGAATCTGAAGAGCACAAACACTCATTATGAATTCAAACTGGACCACCCCTCAACCTTCTGCCCGACTCAGACAATGGAACAACAACAGCCACCCAAAGCTGAGCTGAAGGAGAAGACAAAGGCCCTGATGACATAGTGTAATACTGGATACTGCAATCTCTGCTGCTATGGAGATAAATGTAGCTTAATCTGTGATTTCCCTAAAAGCAATTTTCCTATTAAATTGTCTATAAGAACAACTGTTTAGTTCCCTGGTTTAAACATGTCTGGGTGAGGGACACAGAGGAGGAGGCATCAATCTCTGTATCCCTTATGAACAAAAGTAACAATACAGTATTAGGGAGTCAGACTTACACCTTCTCAAGCTGGTGCTAAACACCATTGGTTGCTTCACTAACTGTCTCTCAGATCAGAGGCAATGTGTTCAACATAATGGCATTTCTTCCAGTTATCTGTTAACAATGGTGTACCACAAGGCTCAGTCTTAGGTCTCACCCTCTTTACAATCTACATGAGGTCTGATCATTCCTGATGCATCCTTACATTTCTATATGCTGATGTTACAGTTGTTTATTGTCGAGCTAGAACAGCTGCTAAGGTTTTCCATCTTTTGCAATCTGCTTTTGACATCATCCAGTCAAATTTGTTTCGTCTCAAACTTGTCCTAAACACATTTTAGATAGTTCTTTTGGATTTTCTACTATTTTTATTTTGCCTTTGTTTTTCTAACTTAAAAAAATAGCTAGAATTTTGCTCACCCTCCTCTAACCATTTCGCTCTTGAACGTACAAGACGGCAACACTTACTCTTACAGTGAATTTTTAACTAACTTTCCAGTACTACCAAAAGAATTTGCAATTGTCTTTGATGCAATTCCATCTGGTGTGAAAATGTTGATGTCAAATCCTGTACACAACAGCACAAACTATTTAACTGAAGAATTATTCATTGGTAACTCTGACCCTTTTTTAAGTGAAAAAACAAATAACAAATGTATTAGAGAATTAATAATTAGAGAATGTATTAGTAAACCTGCTTCTATATTCTTCTGGGATAATTTATTTAATGATATCTGTTGGAAAGATGTTTGGTTGTTACCTAGAAAATACTTTATAACTAATAAGATTCGAGAAGTGTCCCTAAAGATTCTGCATAAATGTTATCCTGTAAACTATATAATCTCCAAGTACCGTCCAAACGTAGACCCAATGTGTTCACTCTGCCACAGCTCTGAGGAGACCATCATCCATCTCTTCTGGGACTGTTCTCATACTCAGCTGTTCTGGAAAGACATTTTCATGTATGTAAATAGAAAGTTAGAAATTGACCTACCATTTGACGCTAAAATTATACTGTTTGGTTTCTTTTGTCCAAATATTTCAAGTAAGAAAGTTTTTGTTGTAAATTTAATACTACTCTTAGCCAAATTTTACATCCACAGCTGTAAATTCTCCTTGCTAAAACCTAGATTTATAGTGTTTTCTAATTATATTTCCTCTTACTTATCTACTTTAAAGTATTGTACTAATGCAAAAGCTTTAAAAACTAAAACAATCTGTAACGAATTTCTGTTGTAAGCTGCCCAAAACACATTTTTGTTTTTGTTTATGTGCCTTTATTCTCTTTTGTGCTATGCATGCCTTAAGTCTCGAGCCATGTTTGACATTGTAAGGTTTTTTTTGTACTTGTTTTTTTTTTATAAAAAACAAAAAAAAACAAAAAACTTGTCCTAAACACAAACAACACCAAAGGGATGTTGTTTTCAAACAGGAAGTCAGTCCCAGGCCAGCACTGGATTTTATCTTCTAATGGTGTTCCTATTGAGTTTGTCGATGCCTATAAGTACTTGGGTATCTTGTTCGATTCACATCTCTCTTTTAAGCCCCACCTCAAAAACTTGATAAAGAAACTGAAACTAAAAGTTTTTTTTCTTTCAGAAATAGATCTTGTACTCATTGGTCATTTGGTCATCATTATCTACACGTAGGCTCTCACACGGTTCATTTTCATCTATAAATCCCTCCTTAGTCTGCTACCTTCTTATATCTCCTTCCACTTGTCACGTTGTCGGTGCAGTTACAGCATGCATTTTCAGACCATCATTACCTCCAGCGTTCCCCGTGCGGAATAAACTTGGCAAAAAGGCCTTTTCCTACTCTGCTCCTGCAACCTGTAACACCTTGCAGCAGGAACTGAAGTTGTCCACCTTAATTTCTTTAGGAGATTTAAAACATTTGATATTGTCAATTGAAAAATGAAGCAAATATGTTCTTGTTTTTAGTATTTTACCTGGTTTTGCATCACCCTGATTTGTTTTATAACACTATTTTTATTTTAACTGCATTTTTTTACAGTAGTTTATTGTTAATGTTTTTTGTTATTATTTGTACTTTATATATTTTGTCTGGAACAGGTCTCTGTTATAAATGAGTCATCGTGGCTCAATGAGACTGATAAATAAAAGGTTGAATGAAAAAAAAAGGAGTTGTAATAAAACAATAATTACTTTTTTATCATGATTTTAGTAGCTTAGGGAAGCCTTAGTGTTTGGCAGACTTTTATAGTGCTTGTAAATGTAAAAAAAAAATTGGTATTTTTAGAAGAAAGATGTTTACTTATGGATTCATCATAATTTAGTTTTACTTGTCAGCCTTTTAAATAACAATACAGTATAATTATAGGTAAACATATATTCAAGAAATACAATGTGGTGGTTGAATAATTTGTTCTGGGTGAATCATGTAAAAGAGAATAATGAGTTGGAAGATTTACGAAACTCTAGAGTGAAGCGCCACCTAGCGTCGGTTTAACCTTGTCCCTGGAACCATTTGCAGATTACGCGTAACCTTCCGGACTTAAATGAAAGACGCACCAGTTTCCACAGCCATGGCGAAGCATCTTCGCTTCATCGCTCGTACAGTGATGGTTAAAGATGGAGACGTCGAAGATGCGTACAAGATTTTAAGCAGGTTAAAACCACGATTTAAACTTTTTTTTGTTGGTCTGTTTAGTTTACAGCCTGGGACGCAGAAGCTAACGTTAGCTTTAGCCTTCCGCTCAATGTCACAGTTCTGCGACTGCGCAGTAGACACAAATTTTACGAGCTAATCTTAATTCTGAATGTTTCATGATCTTTTACCTATTTACTTCCAATTAAGGGTTTAGTACTTTAGTCTACATGTGTACATAACCCTAACTGGTATAAAAATGTTTGTATAG
>JBBPBX010026872.1:0-12845 GCA_038048925.1 Garcialebias charrua
TACAGGTAGTCCCCGACTTACGAGCGCTCTTACTTACGAGGTTCCGGACTTACGAGCTGGCGAACGAGCAGTAAATTTGTAAAGAACATACAAAAAATACAGCACTTTTATGTGTTTTTAGATGAAAGTGTGTTAGCTAACCGTTTGGAAACAAGTTTCTGAGCATGTTTATGAACTAGTATGAACATGTGTGATGAAAAACGAGTGTTCGTAGTAGCGCTAGCATAAATTTTCCGACTTACGACCGAAAATCCAGAATTACGAGAACACGTGTTTCGTGTTCTGACGTACGAGATTTCGTGTTACGAGACAGTCGTAGGAACGGAACTCGATCGTAAGTCGGGGACCACCTGTATAATGACTGAGTTTACTGGAAGAGAGAAGAAAACGTGGCAGAAAAAGACATGTCATTCCTTTCATGCCAGAGTGTGAATCAAAGATCGTTTTCGTATAAACTGGTAAATTTACACTGTGTTGCACTTTGTTGTAAATTATTCAACCACAAACACATTTTTAGCACATCATCTGTAAAATAGAGAAGACATGCCGTCAAGTGCAAAAGACTCGAGTCAAGGATCTTCAAAGAAGACTGAAGGGAGAAGCTGATGAGGGTTTCTTAAGAAACAAGAACAGAAGATGCAAAGATGAAGCAATGAAGATCAGTTCAGCAGTACATGATCACCTTCAAGTAGGCTGATCCCAGCTCGCAGAGGATCGAGTCTCTAATTTATATGTCATCAAGGCCAAATATGGCCCTCGTTGACATCTTATCTGACCCTCAAGATGATATTTTAAATGTAAAATACCTTTATCACTTGAACTTTTTCAGTAATCTTTGATTATGATGTCAACAGTGCAACAGAGAACAACAAATTAGACCAGTCAAACTTTTGTTGAGGAACCTGCAAACAAGAAAAGATGTTGGGTATCTTAACATGAGGTAATGTAGATTCTGAAATTGGCCCTTAGTTTGAAAAAGGTTTTAATTTTGGCCCCCTTTTGAAAGTGAGTTTGACACCCCTGGTCTAATTGGAACTAATCACATTTGATCACTGTTTTTCAACCAGGCTGTAGGAGTTATTTTCCTTTTCCCCAGGAAGGCAGATCCTGCATGGACTGTGGTGCAAGAGGGAGCCTTTTGAACATCTTCACCAGATGTAAAAATATAGGCTGCATTTTATGGGCTTTCAGGGACAACACATGCAGAGTGTAGGTTTACTACAGTGTTAGGTTTCTCAGCTCATGGAGGAAGCTGGATTTCTACTTTTATTGTGGATTTATATTATTTTTATCATAACCGTGTATTACAGTCAAGTGCTCGCAATTCTGTTGCACTTTTGAAAGCTACATGTTTAACCTGATGCAAATTCATGATTAAAGATGCAAAGCATGATAAAATGGGTGGAGTTTGTAGGTTTTCTCTGTGCATGTGTGGGTTTTCTACAGGTACTCCAGTTTCCTCCCACAGACCAAAAACATGCATGTTAAGCTGATTGGTAACTAAATTGTCCCTAGGTGTGAGGGTGAGAGTGAATGATTGTACAGTATTTCTCTATGTCCCTATGATGGACTGGAGACATGTCCAAGGTGTCCTCCGCCCCTCACAAAGTGGTTGCTGGACATGGGCACCAGCGATGCCCGTGACCCAAAATGGAAGAAGCGGGTAAAACTTAGATAATGGATGGATGGATATATATAAAATATACATATACATGGGTTGTAAGGTTATTTATTCATAAGAGGCATTTTTTAGTGTTCACTAAAACACTGAATGATCCATAAAACTTAAACACTTTCCCCTGACTTCTTGTAGAGATTTGTGAATATTTAATGATATTTTACTGTCTAAATATGTTTTTATTTTATTTTGCAACACAGTACTCTTAACTGAAACAAGTAAGCTATGGAATTTAAGAAAATTAAATTAAATTTAGAAAAAAACAACTAAACAGAACTGTTTCACGGGTCTTACACTATTGTGGAAGTGTCCTGATTTTCATTGCTGCTCTTTTGGACGTGTTTTTGCTCATGTTTGTGTATGTGTGCTTCTGTGATTAGTAGCAAGGTTTTTCATGAAAAACTGCAGAGATTTCATTGAAGCGTTGAGAAAGGAATCATCAGCTTTACGTCTACAGTTGATTACATTTGGAGTCAAACCATTTTAAGATGGTTGTCACATCTAGTCGACCTTAGCAAACACAAAAATGGATAAAACACTGAACTTTACACAGCACATAAGTTATTAGCTGAAAGTCTTCTACAGCGCATACTATATTGTGTAAAACCTTTGGAATTTTGGCATTTAATGTTTCAGTCAAAACTGTATGTCTGTTTGCAAAATACTCACTTGATGGATTTTAATGAAAGGTTCTGAAATTTACCATTACATGTACATTCACAGTTAATTAATGTATGGAGTCAGTGTGATCCAAGCTGGTTGCTATGACTAAGCACCTTAGTAAACGTAAAAATGGTTGCAACACAATCAATTTTACAAATATTGAAATAAAAAATTGATGTAAATGGTAATGGTAAATGGAGCTTATTTATATAGCGCTTTCCAGCCCCCTGTGAGGAGCCCCAAAGCGCTTTACAATACCAGCCATCCACCCATTCATTCAGACATTCATACACCGGTAGTGGTAGCCTGCCTTGCAAGGCGCCATCCAGACCTACCGGGAGCAACTCAGGGTTAAGTGTCTTGCCCAGGGACACAACGACACATGGTGGGCGGATGCGGGATTCGAACCTCCAACCTTCCGATCAGGGGTCGACTGCCATTACCACTACACCATGGCCGCCCATGTGGTAGTATATCAGTATAATCCCAACATACCGTTTACTGTATTGTGCATAACTTTGTGTTAATGTGTAGCGGAGGTACGAAAAATGAGTGTGATGTTTTTCTCCACCCTACTACACTTATATACACATTTGTTAACAAATGGACACCAAGTAGTTTTAACAAGCTAATTCCTTTTAGGAGGTGGATGACTCTCTGTGGCAAGCCCTGAAGAGGTACAAGCCGAAAGAAGAACAAGCTAATACTTCTTACATTTATTCAGCCATTAGATTCACCCTTGAGTTATCAGATTTACCAGCTGAAGCTGAACTTGTATTTAAAGACAATTTGTTTCACAATATCTATAATGAATTAGGAGGAAACTGAGTTAGTCTTTCTAAATTTCATTACAAACTTATTAGAAACAGAATCATCAACAATAAAATTGGACAAAGATAACCATTAAAATAAGAATTAGTTTGTAAATGTAGTAAAACGATAATGAACAATCTAAACAACACTCACTCAAGGATTTAATTTATATTATTTAAGGAAATATTAATTATTTGAGCAGGAATTATGTTGGCTTGTATACACAATAATTTAGATAAAATTTAACAGTATTTGACAAACATCAGAGTTCATGCTCAACCATAAAGGTACAAGAACAGTTTAATTTTTGTGTAAAGACGTTTCACCCTCTATCTGGAGTGCTTCATCAGTCTAAGGAGTCCCAAGTAAACCATTTTCCCCACTCAACAGTACACTCCTTTAGTGGACCAACCAGTTTGCTGTAGATAAGATGGTTTCTGGGGGCCGTCCTGTACTGCTTAGTGGGGGAAACAGCTTATTGGGACTCCTCAGACTGATGAATTCCTCAAGATAAAGGGTGAAACGTCTTTTCACATTAAAAAAAAATGTCAAGAGGACCTGATTGACCATTATTAGATTTTGTGCCTGGATGACTGGGCATGAACTTTGATGTCTTGAACCACTTTGGCTGTAGCTGCCTGCCTGGGAGGAGTCGAAGGAGGACATGGTTCTAATTGTCAAACAAGCACGAGTTGCTCCCGGTAGGACTGGAAAGGCGCCTTGCATGGCAGTCTGCCGCTACCGGTGTATGAATGCGTGTATGAATGGGTGGATGGTTGGTATTGTAAAGCGCTTTGTGGTTCCTCACAGGGGGCTAGAAAGCGCTATATAAATAAGCTCCAAGCTCCACATTTATTCACAAACAGCTGTAACTGTAAAACATAAATGTCTAAAAAATGAACTATTTACCTATATTAAATAATAATCCTCTTCAGCTGTGCCACTTTCTTTAAAAATATGAAGATATTGCCCAGCCTAAGGTTATTTATTCATGAGAGGCATTGTTTTTATGGTAAATGGTAAATGGAGCTTACTTATATAGCGCTTTCCAACCACCTATGAGGGGCCCCAAAGCGCTTCACAGTACCAACCATCAATCAATCAATCAATCAATCTTTATTTATAGAGCCCTTTTCAGCAGCCAGAAGGTGGACAAAGTGCTGAACAATACAGAAATAAAACAAACAATCAAAAACAACAACAAAAAACAGCCAGTAAAAAATTAAAAACAATTTAAGACCTAACAAGAATGTCAAAGAACTACTAGGTATTAAAAGCCTGCCTGAATAAAAAGGTTTTAAGATTAGATTTAAAAGACTCCATATGAGTGATGGAGCGCAAGTCCAGAGGTAGCTTATTCCAGAGACTGGGTGCAACGACAGAAAAGGCCCGGTCACCCCAACGTTTGTAGTTGGACTTTGGGATGGACAGGAGAAATGTATTAGATGATCTCAGTGTTCTCCTATATTCACGGACAGTTACAAGATCAGTCAAATACAGTGGGGCAAGACCATTGAGTGCTTTAAAAGTGAATAATAAAATTTTGAATTTAATTCTAAAATCAATTGGAAGCCAATGGAGAGAAAATAAAACAGGGGTTATGTGTTCACGTCTGGAGGTGTTGGTTAAAAGTCTAGCTGCAGCATTTTGGACCAATTGAAGGCGTCTAATGGAGGATTGGGAGATTCCCGCATACAGGGAATTACAGTAGTCTAGCCTTGAGGTGATAAAAGCATGAATGGCCTTTTCTAAATCAAAACGATTTAAAAAAGGTTTAACTTTGTATAAAAGACGTAATTGATAAAAACAGGCCTTGACTACAGACGCTATTTGTTTATCAAATTTTAAGTCCTTGTCAAATGTCACCCCCAAGTTTTTAACTGTTGGTCTGCATTTGGAAGTTAGAGCTCCAAAGTTACAGGGAGCATCATCACCGAAGAAGATGCATTCTGTCTTTCCTTCGTTTAAAAACAAAAAATTACGGTGAAGCCACTGTTTAATGTCGTTAATACAATCAGCGTAGGGAGTGAGAAGATTGCTGTTTTTGGGTTTCATTGGTAGATAAATTTGTACATCATCAGCATAGCAGTGAAAAGAAAAATTATGTCTGGCTATTACTGATCCAAGAGGCAGCATGTACAGTGAGAAGAGGAGAGGACCAAGAATAGAACCCTGTGGCACACCACAAGAGAGAACGGCAGTGGAGGAGGAAAGAGTGTCCAACATGACAGAGAATGTTCTGTTGGTCAAGTAGGCAGTGAACCACTTGAGTGCTGTACCAGAAATTCCAACATAACGTTGTAGGCGAGATAGAAGGACAGTGTGGTCTACTGTATCAAATGCAGCTGTGAGGTCCAGCAACACCAGTGCAACGGGACACTTGGCATCCATGGACATGGAAATGTCATTATGGACTTTTAACAAGGCTGATTCGGTAGAATGACGGGATCTAAAACCAGACTGAAATGTTTCAAAAATACCATGATTTTCTAAAACAGGTTGTAACTGCATAAAAACAATTTTTTCTAAAACTTTAGATAAAAAAGGCAGATGAGAAATAGGTCTAAAATTAGATAAAATTGATGGGTCCAGGTGAGGTTTTTTAAGAAGGGGCCTAACTACAGCATGTTTAAATGCAGCAGGGACAATCCCTAAACGAAGGCAGGAGTTTAAAAGTGTTAAAACACAAAAACCCACAGAATTAAAAACCTCTTTTAAAAACCTGGATGGAAGAAAGTCCAGAGGGCAATTAGTGATCTTTAAATGTTGAACAACATCAGTGAGAGTGGCAAGAGACACTGGTTGAAACTGTTCAAACACAACCGGAGCTACAGAGACAACAGAGTAGTCAGGAGCAACAGGACCAGTGACCTGTCTGACTGAGGCCACTTTATCCTGGAAGAATTTTAGAAAGTTTTCACAGTTTGTGGCTGTGGCATCTGGTAGAATACGCACAGCTGGATTTATAACAGAATTAATAGTGTTAAATAACACTCTAGGACAGTGGCAATTATCTGAAATCAAACCAGATAAAAATAGACATTTCGCCTCTTTGACAGATCTCTGGTAATTTTTAAAGCATTCTCTCAGAAATTTTAAGGATGAAGGAAGTTTGTCTCTCTTCCATTGTCGTTCCGCTTTCCTACATAATTTCTTGAGAGTACGCGTGGCATCGTTTAACCACGGCTCAGCTCTTGGTTTGGTGGATTTAAACCGAAGAGGAGTGATGGAGTCTAAAGGAAGTGGAAAGAGCACATTTTTGCTGAATTAAGCTGAAAAACATTGACATTTGTGCAAAAAATTTGGAATTAGCCCAAAAAAAAAAAAATTACTAAAATTAGCATAAAAGCTAAATAGTAGCTGAAATAGCAGAAAAAGTTTAAACTTGCACAAATAAGCTGAAATTAGCCGAAAGAAGTTAGAAGAAGCTCAAAAATGTAGTTAGCAGAAAGAAGTTGAAAGGAGTACAAAACACTTGGAAAAAAAAAAAAAAAGCTGAAATTTGCTGAAAATAGTTAAAATGTGCAGCCGGATGCTGAAAGAAGCTGAAGCAGAACAAAATGTGAAAGGAGCAGTAAAAGGTTGTAAACAGATCTAAAGATCTGAAGGAGGTAAAATGAGATCAGTTCATTTTCTATGAGGAAAAAAATGGCAGAAAAGGCTAAATATGTCAAAAAGCTAAAGTTGCACTAAAAGTCTTAGCAGGATCGTCCTGAAACAGCTGAAAGTTTTGATTTATAATTTGTTGAAACAGCTTGAAAACTGCGGGACGAGAATCGTGCTGGAAAACGTACGGGAGGAAAATGGACGCCAACAGAGTGAACGCTTCACAAACATTCAGACAATAAAAATGTTCGCAGTTAGATTGTGTGCGTTCCCAAAGTGAGTGCACGTTTCCAGACAATGTACGGATTTATAAAATAATTTAAGCTTTCTGTTAAAGTGTATGGCTTCTCAATGAGAGTTAGCGTTCTGAGGACAGGTCATGTGTTTTGAGAAATGTGTTCTCGTTTTGGGGATTATTTGTTTTACCAGAAGAGTGGACAGGAGAGCAGATGATCAGAGGGGAGTGCAGGCGTTCGTGTGCGTGTTCCCAGGACAGTACACGTGTTTTCAACATGTATGAAGTGAAAAGACAATGTCTCACCATCTCTACCATGTCTTTCTTGTCTTTGACAAGCTGCAGGGTGCGCTCATACGCCTGGTCCACCAGCCTTCGGACCTCCTCATCAATCAGCTCGGCCGTGGCCTCGCTGTACGGCTTCTCCATGACCATCTCACCCTTTTGAGGCAGGTCAAACGAAATCTGGCCCACTTTCTCACTCATTCCAAACTGCACCACCTGAAACAAGGGCCAGAGCGGCGGGTCACAAAAACAAAAGGCGCCTGCACCATGTGGACAGAAGTAGCGCCCTAACCTGAGCGTAGGCGGACTGTGTGATCTTCTTCAGGTCATCTTGCGCTCCGGTGGTGATGCGACTGAAGAACACCTCCTCAGCCACCCGTCCTCCCAACATCATGCACATTCTGTCGAACAGCTGCTCTTTGGTGTAGAGGTACTGCTCCCTGGGCAAGTACTGAGCGAACCCCAGACCCTTTCCCCGCGGGATGATCGACACCTGCACACAAAGTACCAAATCTCAGAAACAGTGAATGCAAAAGGAGGACCGTGAGCCCAACGACCAACTGTTCAAACGACCGTCCTCCTTTTGCATGTGAAGAACTAGTTCTAGATGCCACCAGCAAACTGGTTGATCCATTATGAGGTGTTGCTCTTGTTCAGCCATGACGGATTGCCGTTTGTCCGGTTCTGCTGCACACGTCCAGCATGACGTCAGCGCTCAAAGTTAACCGTGTAGCAATTTATTCATGGCAGAGACTACGGCAAAACCATCGAACCACACTAACCCATGAACCCTGTGGTTTGAGCAATGAATCACCAGCACACTGTCCCTCACACCAAACCTTCAAGGAGGGACAATCCTCATTGTTCACATTTGGTACCTTGAGCAGAGGATCGGCATGTTGCAGGAACCAACCAACAACAGCATGACCAGCCTCGTGATACGCTACAGTCTTCTTTTCTGTGGGCTGCAGGACCTGAGTCTTCTTTTCCAGACCTGAAAACAAGTCATTCAATGTAAAAGCAGCCAAAATTAAATAAATACAGTACTGTATATATATTTATATATAGGAGCAGTTCTGATCTGGCTCAGTGTGTTATGCCACACTGACCTCCGATGACCCGGTCGATTGCTTGCTCAAAGTGCTTGGCGTTGACGGCAGGACTCAGGTGTCTGGCAGCAATCAGAGCCGCCTCGTTGCAGACATTTGCAATGTCAGCACCTGAATCATACACAGAAACAAAAAGGTTTAAAAATTCTCACACTCATCAAAAGTCTAATAAAAAAAGATGTTCTCATCAAATTCAATATGAGATCCAGTAAATAACACACACAAGTCACGATAAAGGTCAACTGTCTGCTCTCAGGGGGCTTGTGTAGTCCAGCTTTACCCGCTTGTTCCTTTCAGGGTCACTGGTGCCCATTTCCAGCAGTGTGCGAGAGGCGGGGGACACCTGGACAGGTCTCCAGTCCATCACAGGGACACATAGAGACAAACGAGACAAACAACCATTCACTCTCTCACTCTCACGTATGGACAGTTCAGAGTTACCATCAGTCTAACATGCATGTTTTTAGTCTGTGGGAAGAAACCGGAGTACCTGGAGAAAACCCACGCAGCACGGAGAGAACATGCCAACTCCACTAGAAAGGTTCCGGGCCGGGATTTGAACTGATGACCTTCTCACTGAGAGGCGGCAGCTCTACCAACTGCTCCACTGTGCTGCCCTTAATTTATTACAGGTAGTCCTTGACTTACGACGGCCTCGACTTACGACGTTTCGCGGTTACGTCACTCATCTCCCATTTAAAAAATAATAATAATAAAAATATTTTGACATTTTTTATTTTGAAAGCCGAGTTCCGAGTTCCTTCCGGTTTTGACAGCAGTAGCTTGAAGGCAGAGGGCCGGACCTGCAGACCTTGGACCGGCAGACCGACGAGGAGGGACAAGCTAACACGCTAATAGACCTTACTGTAAAGCTGTGGACCGCGCGAAACAATGGAAAACGACAGGCAGCTGCAGAGCTTGGAGGAACAACGAGCTAACATGCGAACAGGCAGAGGAAATGGCTTCACCAGCCCCCAATAGGTTATTAAAGGGGACCACACATGCAAAATTCACTTTTTAATGTTTTTTTACTCAACTTTGGGTATTTACTTCATAAAAAAACAGTCCTTGTGCCAAAAAAATGCACCCAGTGGTTTATTTACTCTAAGTAGATTTATTTGTCTGTGATTAAAAACGCTTCGTTTCACACTTCCTGCGGTTTGTGACGTCACAAACCGTAGCCAATCACCTCAAGCCTGAGTCCAGCCCCTCACCTAGCAACCCCTGGTGATGCTCCACCCACTTGAGTATAAAAGATGTCACGGTTGCCTAGCGGTTTAGGAGCTGACCTGGCGGTCATTTATTCATTTATTTAGCCCCCGGGGGGCTAGGGGTTTGCCCTGCTCCAGCCATGCAGCACATCTCGAGTAAAACCAGAATGTTTTATTACCTTGTTTGAATGAACTCTGTCTCGTTGAAACTGTGCACACACACTCTCGCGGTTTGGACTTGTTTCTTATATGATGAAGGACTACTTTTGCACAACTGTCAGTTTGGTTGAGCGGTTACGACACTTGAGCGCCACGCAGGAGAGCGGAGATCGCATCCTGTCAACGGCATCTTTTTTTTTCCCCCTTTTTTTTAAAGCCTTTTGTTTCGGAGAAATCGGGGTGAGACTAGATATATACATCGACATAATAATACTTTATAATTGTTATTTTTACGTTTTAGTTCAATTTTTAGTGTAATATCGCTCCCAACGCGCAGCCGGCAGAAAACTGTGCACACACACACTCTCTCGCGGGGCGACAGTCTGTACCATCAAGCACCACTGATCGATATATTTTCAGATTAGCAACTTATTTATTTTAAGAATACCTTTCACTTCATCAAAATCTAATCAAAACTTCACCGTTCTAAATGTAGGTGGTTGTGATTATTTCTTATACGATGAAAGACTGCTTTTTGCATAACTGCCCGGTTGGCCCAGAGGTAGTGAACTGGACTCGTCATCCGAAGGACACGGGTTCGCGTCCCGGCCGCGGCATCCCTTTTTTTTTTTTTAAGCCTTTTGTTTTGCAGACCGCCGTCTGCGTGCGGGAGTTGCTGGGAGCTACTGACTTTTGAGGTCTGGGGGTCCGGTCAAAGGTTGCCTCATGCGGATAAATTAACTGGAGACATTCTGTGAACTTTGTGTGTGGACTGAAGCAGCGATAGCTCCCAACAGCGCCGCATGCAACGAGCGGAGCTAACACCGCCCGCTCGGAGGAGGAAAAGCTATCAGCCTCGAAGGTGGGCTAATGCTAAAAAAAGGAGCTGCAAATGGCGGCGCGCGCAGAGGGCTTTTGGTAAGTTATCTTAAGCTACTAGCACTAACAGTAAGTCAAATGAGTAATAAAAAAGAGCTAATTTTAAAATAACAACATATTAGAGATACTGGCTGTTACAGAGGGCGTAGTTAATGTAAATAGGTCTTTGTAGGGCGTGGCTTTCAGACCTCATTATTCATAAACCGGTCGTTTAGAACGGAAGTGAAATTTGGCAGAATTAGAAAGGGGATATTTTATTATCTAAGCATTATTTTGTGTATAAAATTGACTGAAAATGGTCTGGATAGCCCACAGATAAACCACAAAAAATTCCCTTTAACTCCTTTTTCCCTCCATTATGGCTCAGAACGTATGTGTTTTTTGATAATTATGTAGGGTACTGTGTTGTACGTATAACGTGCAGTTTGGAAGTTTGTTCCGAGTTACGTCGAAATTAGACTTACGACGGAACGTAGGAACAGAACTCCATCATAAGTCGGGGACTACCTGTATAGTAAATGAAAAGAGGGAGACGTCCGACACACATTGAATGCATCACTCAGAGTTAAGCTCCACCTCTTTGGTTCTGATGAACCGGATTAATTTCTGAAAGCTCAGCTCTGAACACGGACACTTTACTTCTGACGTATGAACCGTTTTGAGCTACAGACAGTCTTACAGCGTCAGCAGTGGATGGTAAAGGTTAGCGCTCTAGCGTTGGCTTCCACTTTTCCCTCCACCTGTTTAGAGGTTTAGCGGTTAGCGAAGCTAAATTTTGGTCAGCTGTGTCCGCCACTGATGAGCTCATTATCAGCTCAACCAACGTGAACAGAAAACACTTTCTTCATGGAGACAGGACGTTTGAGCGGCCCGGCTTCAGTGAACACAGTCTCTTTTTGTTACGAGCAGAGAAACAAACCTACAGAAGTTTAATGACACCACATCCACCAGTTCTGACGTTACGCACCAGTGAATCCGGGCGTGGCAGCAGCCATTTTCCTGGCCAGAGCTTCCTTGTCCAAAGAGGAATCCAGTTTGATCGGCCGAAGGTGGACTTTAAAAATCGACGCCCTGCCTTTAATGTCTGGAGGACCTGAAAGGAGACAAGAGGCAGAAGAGCTGTGACTCCTCAGCATCAAACCAGTCAAGCTTTCTGTTCACTGGGTGCACTCCATCTCATGGACCAGTCAGTTTTATTATTATTATTATTAACATTTATTTAACCAGGCATGGATGGATGGATTGGATGGATGAATGGATGGATGGACAGATGGATAGATGGATGGAAGGATTGGATGGTTTGGATGGATGGATGGATGATTGGATGGATTAATGGATGGATTGGATGATTGAATGGATGGATGGATTGGATGGGATAGATGGATTGATGATTGGATGGATGGATGATGGATTAGATGGATGATGGATTGGATGGATGAATTTATTGGATGTATGGTGGATTAGAAGGATGGATGGATTGGATGGATGATGAATGTATGGACAGATGGATTGGATGGATGACTGGATGATAGATGGAAGGATTGGGTGTATGGATTGGATGATTGAATGGATGGATGGATGGATTGGATGGGATAGATGGATGATTGGATGGATGATGATTGGTTTGGAAGCATAGATGGATGGATGGATTAACTGGATGGATACTGGATGGATGATTGGATGGATGATTGGATGGATTGGATGGATTGAATGAGTGGATGGATGATTGGATAGATGGATTGGATGGGATGGATGGTTGGATGGATGATTGGTTTGGAAAAATAGATGAATGGATGGATGATGGATTGGATGGATGGACTGGATGATTGGATGGATGAATTGGATGGATGGATGATTGAATGAATGGACTGATCGGATGTATGATTGGATGGATGGATGGATGGATGGGTGGATGAATGATGGAAGATGGATTGGATGGATGGACTGGATGATTGAATGGATGGTTGGATGGATGATTGGTTTGGAAAAATAGATGAATGGATGGATGATGGATTGGATGGATGGACTGGATGATTGGATGGA
Organism: Garcialebias charrua; assembly: GCA_038048925.1. Lineage (NCBI taxonomy): Eukaryota > Metazoa > Chordata > Actinopteri > Cyprinodontiformes > Rivulidae > Garcialebias > Garcialebias charrua. Next base: position 12,682 of record JBBPBX010026872.1, read on the forward strand.
TGAATTGGATGGATGGATGATTGAATGAATGGATTGATCGGATGTATGATTGGATGGATGGATGGATGGATGGATGGATGGGTGGGTGGATGAATGGATGGAAGATGGATTGGATGGATGGACTGGATGATTGAATGGATGGTTGGATGGATGATTGGATGGAT
>JBBPBX010026873.1:0-37739 GCA_038048925.1 Garcialebias charrua
TTGTATTGAACGCCTTTTTTGATTTATCATGTCCTGGACGACTGAGAATCTTCACCAGCTTAACCCGTTCATGTCAGGTAATTTAACCCCTTCATGTCAGGTAACTTAACCCCTTCATGTCAGGTAACTTAACCCGTTCATGTCAGGTAACTTAACCCGTTCATGTCAGGTAACTTAACCCCTTCATGTCAGGTAACTTAACCCGTTCATGTCAGGTAACTTAACCCCTTCATGTCAGGTAACTTAACCCCTTCATGTCAGGTAACTTAACCCGTTCATGTCAGGTAACTTAACCCGTTCATGTCAGGTAACTTAACCCGTTCATGTCAGGTAACTTAACCCGTTCATGTCAGGTAACTTAACCCCTTCATGTCAGGTAACTTAACCCGTTCATGTCAGGTAACTTAACCCCTTCATGTCAGGTAACTTAACCCGTTCATGTCAGGTAACTTAACCCGTTCATGTCAGGTAACTTAACCCCTTCATGTCAGGTAACTTAACCCCTTCATGTCAGGTAACTTAACCCCTTCATGTCAGGTAACTTAACCCGTTCATGTCAGGTAACTTAACCCGTTCATGTCAGGTAACTTAACCCCTTCATGTCAGGTAACTTAACCCTTTCATGTCAGGTAACTTAACCCCTTCATGTCAGGTAACTTAACCCCTTCATGTCAGGTAACTTAACCCCTTCATGTCAGGTAACTTAACCCGTTCATGTCAGGTAACTTAACCCGTTCATGTCAGGTAACTTAACCCCTTCATGTCAGGTAACTTAACCCCTTCATGTCAGGTAACTTAACCCCTTCATGTCAGGTAACTTAACCCCTTCATGTCAGGTAACTTAACCCGTTCATGTCAGGTAACTTAACCCCTTCATGTCAGGTAACTTAACCCGTTCATGTCAGGTAACTTAACCCCTTCATGTCAGGTAACTTAACCCGTTCATGTCAGGTAACTTAACCCGTTCATGTCAGGTAACTTAACCCCTTCATGTCAGGTAACTTAACCCCTTCATGTCAGGTAACTTAACTCCTTCATGTCAGGTTACTTAACCCCTTCATGTCAGGTAACTGAACCCGTTCATGTCAGGTAACTTAACCCCTTCATGTCAGGTAACTTAAAGCTCCACTGACGTCTTCTTTTGACTTTCCATAAAATGGCACAACATATATATATATATTAAGATTGACCTCTGATCGTTTTTGCCAAAACAATGTTAAATTAATTAAAATTCCTCTCAAAAATAGTTTAAAATTAGCGCCTATTTTTCACATGATAAATATGGATTTTCACGTCGCGCGATTATGACGTCAGACACAGACTCCGTCAACTGCGCACATTGATACAATGGACGAAGATGCAAAGGCATCCGTCCAATTTAGCCATTTAAAACGTTATATTTTAGCGGTTTGTCTTCAGAGAAGCCAAAGTCTGTGGCGGTTCTACTCACGGGCCCGTGCCCGTGTAAGATGGACCCTGGCCCGCCCTCCGAGCAGAAGCGGAACCAATGCTCATGGCACATACCGATACCAGCCTTGTTTACGTATCGATCCAACCCATGATGCACGTTGGCTTCAAACTATGGAATGGATTTCCTGAACGGAGGCTTGTCTCATGAACCCAGAGTAACAAGACCCGCCTCACATTCAGGAAATCCAGTTCATAGTTTGCAGGCAGCTACAAGCGTGAGGGGCTGACTGAGTACTCTGTTGGGTTTGTTTTGACATCGTTTGGAAAGAGCGGGTCGTTTGTTCATGGATTGTTTACATGGAGCTGGACGCTTGTTCCTGTTGCAAGATGGATTGTTTACATGGAGCTTGGACGCTTGTTCCTGTTGCAAGATCGGACAACACTGGTGAGTGCATGCTAGCAGCTAGCCGACTTTTCATCGTAACATGTGCGTTGTGTCACGGAAATATTTTACACTCAACACCGCAAGACAACAACGTTCAATGTTTGCAGAGCAGAGCTATATAAACACATCTGCGTCACATTAAACCGCGGTCAAGTTAGTTTTACGCCGGACATTCCATCGAGCTCAGGTCTTCAGCCAGCGATGTGTTTTTCTTTTTCATGCCGGGTTATGCGCACTGATTACGGCAGCTGTTTCAGCTCCCGCCTGGGAGCTCCGTGGCCTCGCATCATAATACAGCTACTAATATAAAGCATGTAAAACACTAAAAACGGGAACATGTCTGTGTTGGTTTATGCAAAGAACTGAAAAAAAATTATAACCTGCTGTTTACTCGAAATAACTTTGGCTTCTCTGAAACATAAAGTTATAAATGGCTAAATCGGACGGATGCATTTGCATCTTCGTCTGTGTCTGACGTCATAATCGTGCGACGGGAAAATAGTATTTATCATGTAAAAAAAAGGCGCTAATTTTACACTATTTTTGAGAGGAATTTTAATTAATTTAACATTGTTTTAGCAAAAACGATCAGAGGTCAATCTTAATATATATATATATATATATATATATATGTTGTGCCATTTTATGGAAAGTTAAAAGATGATGTCAGTGGAGCTTTAACCCCTTCATGTCAGGTAACTTAACCCCTTCATGTCAGGTAACTTAACCCGTTCATGTCAGGTAACTTAACCCCTTCATGTCAGGTAACTTAACCCCTTCATGTCAGGTAACTTAACCCCTTCATGTCAGGTAACTTAACCCGTTCATGTCAGGTAACTTAACCCCTTCATGTCAGGTAACTTAACCCCTTCATGTCAGGTAACTTAACCCGTTCATGTCAGGTAACTTAACCCCTTCATGTCAGGTAACTTAACCCCTTCATGTCAGGTAACTTAACCCCTTCATGTCAGGTAACTTAACCCCTTCATGTCAGGTAACTTAACCCCTTCATGTCAGGTAACTTAACCCCTTCATGTCAGGTAACTTAACCCCTTCATGTCAGGTAACTTAACCCGTTCATGTCAGGTAACTTAACCCGTTCATGTCAGGTAACTTAACCCGTTCATGTCAGGTAACTTAACCCGTTCATGTCAGGTAACTTAACCCCTTCATGTCAGGTGACTTAACCCCTTCATGTCAGGTAACTTAACCCGTTACCCCTTATCGGATGATGAGCGAAACGTCTTCTGTTACAAATAAAGTCCAGTTGATCTTGTATTGAACGCCTTTTTTGATTTATCATGTCCTGGATGACTGAGAATCTTCACAAGCTTAACCCGTTCATGTCAGGTAATTTAACCCCTTCATGTCAGGTAACTTAACCCGTTCATGTCAGGTAACTTAACCCGTTCATGTCAGGTAACTTAACCCGTTCATGTCAGGTAACTTAACCCGTTCATGTCAGGTAACTTAACCCGTTCATGTCAGGTAACTTAACCCCTTCATGTCAGGTAACTTAACCCGTTCATGTCAGGTAACTTAACCCCTTCATGTCAGGTAACTTAACCCCTTCATGTCAGGTAACTTAACCCCTTCATGTCAGGTAACTTAACCCCTTCATGTCAGGTAACTTAACCCGTTCATGTCAGGTAACTTAACCCGTTCATGTCAGGTAACTTAACCCGTTCATGTCAGGTAACTTAACCCCTTCATGTCAGGTAACTTAACCCCTTCATGTCAGGTAACTTAACCCCTTCATGTCAGGTAACTTAACCCCTTCATGTCAGGTAACTTAACCCTTCATGTCAGGTAACTTAACCCCTTCATGTCAGGTAACTTAACCCTTTCATGTCAGGTAACTTAACCCCTTCATGTCAGGTAACTTAACCCTTTCATGTCAGGTAACTTAACCCTTTCATGTCAGGTAACTGAACCCCTTCATGTCAGGTAACTTAACCCTTCATGTCAGGTAACTTAACCCTTTCATGTCAGGTAACTTAACCCGTTCATGTCAGGTAACTTAACCCGTTCATGTCAGGTAACTTAACCCGTTCATGTCAGGTAACTTAACCCGTTCATGTCAGGTAACTTAACCCCTTCATGTCAGGTAACTTAACCCGTTCATGTCAGGTAACTTAACCCCTTCATGTCAGGTAACTTAACCCGTTCATGTCAGGTAACTTAACCCGTTCATGTCAGGTAACTTAACCCGTTCATGTCAGGTAACTTAACCCGTTCATGTCAGGTAACTTAACCCCTTCATGTCAGGTAACTTAACCCGTTCATGTCAGGTAACTTAACCCGTTCATGTCAGGTAACTTAACCCGTTCATGTCAGGTAACTTAACCCGTTCATGTCAGGTAACTTAACCCCTTCATGTCAGGTAACTTAACCCGTTCATGTCAGGTAACTTAACCCCTTCATGTCAGGTAACTTAACCCGTTCATGTCAGGTAACTTAACCCGTTCATGTCAGGTAACTTAACCCGTTCATGTCAGGTAACTTAACCCGTTCATGTCAGGTAACTTAACCCCTTCATGTCAGGTAACTTAACCCCTTCATGTCAGGTAACTTAACCCGTTCATGTCAGGTAACTTAACCCGTTCATGTCAGGTAACTTAACCCGTTCATGTCAGGTAACTTAACCCCTTCATGTCAGGTAACTTAACCCGTTCATGTCAGGTAACTTAACCCGTTCATGTCAGGTAACTTAACCCGTTCATGTCAGGTAACTTAACCCGTTCATGTCAGGTAACTTAACCCCTTCATGTCAGGTAACTTAACCCGTTACCCCTTATCGGATGATGAGCGAAACGTCTTCTGTTACAAATAAAGTCCAGTTGATCTTGTTTGGAACGCCTTTTTTGATTTATCATGTCCTGGACGACTGAGAATCTTCACCAGCTTAACCCGTTCATGTCAGGTAATTTAACCCCTTCATGTCAGGTAACTTAACCCCTTCATGTCAGGTAACTGAACCCGTTCATGTCAGGTAACTTAACCCGTTCATGTCAGGTAACTTAACCCCTTCATGTCAGGTAACTTAACCCGTTCATGTCAGGTAACTTAACCCCTTCATGTCAGGTAACTTAACCCGTTCATGTCAGGTAACTTAACCCGTTCATGTCAGGTAACTTAACCCCTTCATGTCAGGTAACTTAACCCCTTCATGTCAGGTAACTTAACCCGTTACCCCTTATCGGATGATGAGCGAAACGTCTTCTGTTACAAATAAAGTCCAGTTGATCTTGTATTGAACGCCTTTTTTGATTTATCATGTCCTGGACGACTGAGAATCTTCACCAGCTTAACCCGTTCATGTCAGGTAATTTAACCCCTTCATGTCAGGTAACTTAACCCCTTCATGTCAGGTAACTTAACCCCTTCATGTCAGGTAACTTAACCCCTTCATGTCAGGTAACTTAACCCGTTCATGTCAGGTAACTTAACCCCTTCATGTCAGGTAACTTAACCCCTTCATGTCAGGTAACTTAACCCGTTCATGTCAGGTAACTTAACCCGTTCATGTCAGGTAACTTAACCCGTTCATGTCAGGTAACTTAACCCGTTCATGTCAGGTAACTTAACCCCTTCATGTCAGGTAACTTAACCCGTTCATGTCAGGTAACTTAACCCGTTCATGTCAGGTAACTTAACCCGTTCATGTCAGGTAACTTAACCCGTTCATGTCAGGTAACTTAACCCCTTCATGTCAGGTAACTTAACCCCTTCATGTCAGGTAACTTAACCCCTTCATGTCAGGTAACTTAACCCGTTCATGTCAGGTAACTTAACCCGTTCATGTCAGGTAACTTAACCCCTTCATGTCAGGTAACTTAACCCCTTCATGTCAGGTAACTTAACCCTTCATGTCAGGTAACTTAACCCCTTCATGTCAGGTAACTTAACCCCTTCATGTCAGGTAACTTAACCCGTTCATGTCAGGTAACTTAACCCGTTCATGTCAGGTAACTTAACCCCTTCATGTCAGGTAACTTAACCCGTTCATGTCAGGTAACTTAACCCCTTCATGTCAGGTAACTTAACCCCTTCATGTCAGGTAACTTAACCCGTTCATGTCAGGTAACTTAACCCCTTCATGTCAGGTAACTTAACCCGTTCATGTCAGGTAACTTAACCCGTTCATGTCAGGTAACTTAACCCGTTCATGTCAGGTAACTTAACCCGTTCATGTCAGGTAACTTAACCCGTTCATGTCAGGTAACTTAACCCCTTCATGTCAGGTAACTTAACCCCTTCATGTCAGGTAACTTAACCCCTTCATGTCAGGTAACTTAACCCCTTCATGTCAGGTAACTTAACCCCTTCATGTCAGGTAACTTAACCCCTTCATGTCAGGTAACTTAACCCCTTCATGTCAGGTAACTTAACCCCTTCATGTCAGGTAACTTAACCCCTTCATGTCAGGTAACTTAACCCGTTCATGTCAGGTAACTTAACCCGTTCATGTCAGGTAACTTAACCCGTTCATGTCAGGTAACTTAACCCGTTCATGTCAGGTAACTTAACCCCTTCATGTCAGGTAACTTAACCCGTTCATGTCAGGTAACTTAACCCCTTCATGTCAGGTAACTTAACCCGTTCATGTCAGGTAACTTAACCCGTTCATGTCAGGTAACTTAACCCCTTCATGTCAGGTAACTTAACCCGTTCATGTCAGGTAACTTAACCCCTTCATGTCAGGTAACTTAACCCCTTCATGTCAGGTAACTTAACCCCTTCATGTCAGGTAACTTAACCCCTTCATGTCAGGTAACTTAACCCGTTCATGTCAGGTAACTTAACCCCTTCATGTCAGGTAACTTAACCCGTTCATGTCAGGTAACTTAACCCGTTCATGTCAGGTAACTTAACCCGTTCATGTCAGGTAACTTAACCCCTTCATGTCAGGTAACTTAACCCGTTACCCCTTATCGGATGATGAGCGAAACGTCTTCTGTTACAAATAAAGTCCAGTTGATCTTGTATTGAACGCCTTTTTTGATTTATCATGTCCTGGACGACTGAGAATCTTCACCAGCTTAACCCGTTCATGTCAGGTAATTTAACCCCTTCATGTCAGGTAACTTAACCCCTTCATGTCAGGTAACTGAACCCGTTCATGTCAGGTAACTTAACCCGTTCATGTCAGGTAACTTAACCCCTTCATGTCAGGTAACTTAACCCGTTCATGTCAGGTAACTTAACCCGTTCATGTCAGGTAACTTAACCCGTTCATGTCAGGTAACTTAACCCGTTCATGTCAGGTAACTTAACCCCTTCATGTCAGGTAACTTAACCCCTTCATGTCAGGTAACTTAACCCGTTACCCCTTATCGGATGATGAGCGAAACGTCTTCTGTTACAAATAAAGTCCAGTTGATCTTGTATTGAACGCCTTTTTTGATTTATCATGTCCTGGACGACTGAGAATCTTCACCAGCTTAACCCGTTCATGTCAGGTAATTTAACCCCTTCATGTCAGGTAACTTAACCCCTTCATGTCAGGTAACTGAACCCCTTCATGTCAGGTAACTTAACCCGTTCATGTCAGGTAACTTAACCCCTTCATGTCAGGTAACTTAACCCGTTCATGTCAGGTAACTTAACCCCTTCATGTCAGGTAACTTAACCCCTTCATGTCAGGTAACTTAACCCGTTCATGTCAGGTAACTTAACCCGTTCATGTCAGGTAACTTAACCCGTTCATGTCAGGTAACTTAACCGTTCATGTCAGGTAACTTAACCCCTTCATGTCAGGTAACTTAACCCGTTCATGTCAGGTAACTTAACCCGTTCATGTCAGGTAACTTAACCCGTTCATGTCAGGTAACTTAACCCGTTCATGTCAGGTAACTTAACCCCTTCATGTCAGGTAACTTAACCCCTTCATGTCAGGTAACTTAACCCCTTCATGTCAGGTAACTTAACCCGTTCATGTCAGGTAACTTAACCCGTTCATGTCAGGTAACTTAACCCCTTCATGTCAGGTAACTTAACCCCTTCATGTCAGGTAACTTAACCCTTCATGTCAGGTAACTTAACCCCTTCATGTCAGGTAACTTAACCCCTTCATGTCAGGTAACTTAACCCGTTCATGTCAGGTAACTTAACCCGTTCATGTCAGGTAACTTAACCCCTTCATGTCAGGTAACTTAACCCGTTCATGTCAGGTAACTTAACCCCTTCATGTCAGGTAACTTAACCCCTTCATGTCAGGTAACTTAACCCGTTCATGTCAGGTAACTTAACCCCTTCATGTCAGGTAACTTAACCCGTTCATGTCAGGTAACTTAACCCCTTCATGTCAGGTAACTTAACCCGTTCATGTCAGGTAACTTAACCCGTTCATGTCAGGTAACTTAACCCCTTCATGTCAGGTAACTTAACCCCTTCATGTCAGGTAACTTAACTCCTTCATGTCAGGTTACTTAACCCCTTCATGTCAGGTAACTGAACCCGTTCATGTCAGGTAACTTAACCCCTTCATGTCAGGTAACTTAAAGCTCCACTGACGTCTTCTTTTGACTTTCCATAAAATGGCACAACATATATATATATATTAAGATTGACCTCTGATCGTTTTTGCCAAAACAATGTTAAATTAATTAAAATTCCTCTCAAAAATAGTTTAAAATTAGCGCCTATTTTTCACATGATAAATATGGATTTTCACGTCGCGCGATTATGACGTCAGACACAGACTCCGTCAACTGCGCACATTGATACAATGGACGAAGATGCAAAAGCATCCGTCCAATTTAGCCATTTAAAACGTTATATTTTAGCGGTTTGTCTTCAGAGAAGCCAAAGTCTTTGGCGGTTCTACTCACGGGCCCGTGCCCCTGTAAGATGGACCCTGGCCCGCCCTCCGAGCAGAAGCGGAACCAATGCTCATGGCACATACCGATACCAGCCTTGTTTACGTATCGATCCAACCCATGATGCACGTTGGCTTCAAACTATGGAATGGATTTCCTGAACGGAGGCTTGTCTCATGAACCCAGAGTAACAAGACCCGCCTCACATTCAGGAAATCCAGTTCATAGTTTGCAGGCAGCTACAAGCGTGAGGGGCTGACTGAGTACTCTGTTGGGTTTGTTTTGACATCGTTTGGAAAGAGCGGGTCGTTTGTTCATGGATTGTTTACATGGAGCTGGACGCTTGTTCCTGTTGCAAGATGGATTGTTTACATGGAGCTTGGACGCTTGTTCCTGTTGCAAGATCGGACAACACTGGTGAGTGCATGCTAGCAGCTAGCCGACTTTTCATCGTAACATGTGCGTTGTGTCACGGAAATATTTTACACTCAACACCGCAAGACAACAACGTTCAATGTTTGCAGAGCAGAGCTATATAAACACATCTGCGTCACATTAAACCGCGGTCAAGTTAGTTTTACGCCGGACATTCCATCGAGCTCAGGTCTTCAGCCAGCGATGTGTTTTTCTTTTTCATGCCGGGTTATGCGCACTGATTATGTTTATGTTTATGTTTATTAAATTTGTTCATTTTTTTACAAAAGAAACACAATACAAGACAATCCCATTAATGATACGTACACAATGTAAAAAAATGAAAGGAAGCAGAAAGAAGAATAAATCTTATTATATCTGCCCCTTTTTTCAAACAATCAGATTAAACAATAATAATATTTCACCAGTAGTACAAAATGACTAACTCTTTCTAATTTTCTAATACTAATACGTAACTAATAATCGATACAAAACACATTAATAATATTTCACCAGTAGTACAAAATGACTAATTCTTTCTAATTTTCTAATACTAATACATAATTAAAAATTGATACAAAGCACATTAATAATCTTCCACCAGTAGTACAAAATGACTAACTCTTTCTAATTTTCTAATACTAATACATTACTAATAAATAATACAATACACATTATGCTAATTCATATATATTTTTTCAACAAATTCCTTTTGATCATTTTTTTAAATGTAAACAGTGACTTGGCATTTTTAACTACATTCTCCAAGCCATTCCATAATCTAATTCCCTGGATTGAGGTAGAACGTCCCTTCAAGCTAGTTCTGAATTGTGGTTTTACAAACATCTCTGTCCCCTTAAGATTATAACAACTTTGTCTTTTAACAAAGTGCATTTGGATATTTAAAGGTAATTTGTTGTTCTGAGCCCTATACATAATTGATAAAATATTATAATCAACCAAATCATGGAACTTCAATAATTTCAGTTGATAAAATAATGTACTGGATGGATGACAGTAATGTTTTCTAGTGATAATTCTTACAGCTCTTTTCTGTAATACAAAAATAGGCTTTGTGATTGTTTTACACGCTTTCCCCCAAACATCAATACAATAGATTAAGTGTGGAACAATGATTGTGTTATACAACAAATACAGAGCTTTATCATTCAATAGGTCTCTGACCTTGTATAGTACTGCAATCGATTTAGCTATTTTTATTCTTACAGAATTTATGTGTTGTTTCCATGTCAGTTTGTCATCAATAATAACACCCAAAAACTTCACCTCACTCACTCTACAAATCTCAACACCCTCAATTTTGAGTGGAACATCAACAGTTTTCTTTTTATTACTGAATATCATGTAATTAGTTTTTTCTAGATTTAATGATAATTTATTGATTTTAAACCAAGTTTGTATTTTGGTAAATTCTGTCTTTATCAATTCCAACATTTGTTCTATATCTTCACCTAAACAGAAAAATGTGGTATCATCAGCAAAAAGTATACATTTAAGGAGTCCTGACACATTTACCAAGTCATTCACATATAAAATAAATAGCTTTGGTCCAAGCACAGAGCCCTGGGGAACTCCACATGTGATATTACAGAGGTCAGATCTTACATCATTTATTTGTACAAATTGTTTCCTATCTTTCAAATAGCTAGATACCCACTGTAATGCTGGTCCTCTAATACCATATTTGTTCAGTTTTTCAAGGAGAATGGTGTGATCAATAGTATCGAATGCTTTTTTTAAATCAACAAAAATACTGACACAGTATTGTTTTTGATCGACAGCAGTAGTTATTTGTTCCATTAATTCCATGAGAGCCATTGATGTAGAGTTTTTAGCTCTGAACCCATATTGACTATTGCTTAGAATATTTTGTTTGTCTATAAATTGATCTAGTCTGTTCACAAAAAGTTTTTCAAGAATTTTAGAAAACTGTGGTAACAAGGATATAGGTCTATAATTGTTGAACACACATTTATCACCATTTTTAAAAAGAGGAACTACCTTAGCTACTTTCATATTATCTGGAAATATTCCTGTTGAAAATGATAAGTTACATATATATGTAAACATATATATGTAAACATATATATGTAAACGTTTACATATATATGTAAACGGCATATTACGGCAGCTGTTTCAGCTCCCGCCTGGGAGCTCCGTGGCCTCGCATCATAATACAGCTACTAATATAAAGCATGTAAAACACTAAAAACGGGAACATGTCTGTGTTGGTTTATGCCAAGAACTGAAAAAAAATTATAACCTGCTGTTTACTCGAAATAACTTTGGCTTCTCTGAAACATAAAGTTATAAATGGCTAAATCGGACGGATGCGTTTGCATCTTCGTCTGTGTCTGACGTCATAATCGCGCGACGGGAAAATAGTATTTATCATGTAAAAAAAAGGCGCTAATTTTACACTATTTTTGAGAGGAATTTTAATTAATTTAACATTGTTTTAGCAAAAACGATCAGAGGTCAATCTTAATATATATATATATATATATATATATATGTTGTGCCATTTTATGGAAAGTTAAAAGATGATGTCAGTGGAGCTTTAACCCCTTCATGTCAGGTAACTTAACCCCTTCATGTCAGGTAACTTAACCCGTTCATGTCAGGTAACTTAACCCCTTCATGTCAGGTAACTTAACCCGTTCATGTCAGGTAACTTAACCCGTTCATGTCAGGTAACTTAACCCCTTCATGTCAGGTAACTTAACCCGTTCATGTCAGGTAACTTAACCCCTTCATGTCAGGTAACTTAACCCCTTCATGTCAGGTAACTTAACCCCTTCATGTCAGGTAACTTAACCCCTTCATGTCAGGTAACTTAACCCCTTCATGTCAGGTAACTTAACCCCTTCATGTCAGGTAACTTAACCCGTTCATGTCAGGTAACTTAACCCCTTCGTTCATGTCAGGTAACTTAACCCCTTCATGTCAGGTAACTTAACCCGTTCATGTCAGGTAACTTAACCCCTTCATGTCAGGTAACTTAACCCCTTCATGTCAGGATTTAAGTTACCTGACATGAAGGGTTAAGTTACCTGACATGAAGGGGTTAAGTTACCTGACATGAAGGGGTTAAGTTACCTGACATGAAGGGGTTAAGTTACCTGACATGAAGGGGTTAAGTTACCTGACATGAACGGGTTAAGTTACCTGACATGAAGGGGTTAAGTTACCTGACATGAACGGGTTAAGTTACCTGACATGAAGGGGTTAAGTTACCTGACATGAAGGGGTTAAGTTACCTGACATGAACGGGTTAAGTTACCTGACATGAAGGGGTTAAGTTACCTGACATGAAGGGGTTAAGTTACCTGACATGAACGGGTTAAGTTACCTGACATGAAGGGGTTAAGTTACCTGACATGAAGGGGTTAAGTTACCTGACATGAAGGGGTTAAGTTACCTGACATGAAGGGGTTAAGTTACCTGACATGAACGGGTTAAGTTACCTGACATGAAGGGGTTAAGTTACCTGACATGAAGGGGTTAAGTTACCTGACATGAACGGGTTAAGTTACCTGACATGAAGGGGTTAAGTTACCTGACATGAACGGGTTAAGTTACCTGACATGAAGGGGTTAAGTTACCTGACATGAAGGGGTTAAGTTACCTGACATGAAGGGGTTAAGTTACCTGACATGAAGGGGTTAAGTTACCTGACATGAAGGGGTTAAGTTACCTGACATGAAGGGGTTAAGTTACCTGACATGAACGGGTTAAGTTACCTGACATGAAGGGGTTAAGTTACCTGACATGAAGGGGTTAAGTTACCTGACATGAAGGGGTTAAGTTACCTGACATGAACGGGTTAAGTTACCTGACATGAACGGGTTAAGTTACCTGACATGAAGGGGTTAAGTTACCTGACATGAAGGGTTAAGTTACCTGACATGAACGGGTTAAGTTACCTGACATGAACGGGTTAAGTTACCTGACATGAAGGGGTTAAGTTACCTGACATGAAGGGGTTAAGTTACCTGACATGAAGGGGTTAAGTTACCTGACATGAACGGGTTAAGTTACCTGACATGAAGGGGTTAAGTTACCTGACATGAAGGGGTTAAGTTACCTGACATGAAGGGGTTAAGTTACCTGACATGAAGGGGTTAAGTTACCTGACATGAAGGGGTTAAGTTACCTGACATGAAGGGGTTAAGTTACCTGACATGAAGGGGTTAAGTTACCTGACATGAACGGGTTAAGTTACCTGACATGAACGGGTTAAGTTACCTGACATGAAGGGGTTAAGTTACCTGACATGAAGGGGTTAAGTTACCTGACATGAAGGGGTTAAGTTACCTGACATGAAGGGGTTAAGTTACCTGACATGAACGGGTTAAGTTACCTGACATGAACGGGTTAAGTTACCTGACATGAAGGGTTAAGTTACCTGACATGAACGGGTTAAGTTACCTGACATGAAGGGGTTAAGTTACCTGACATGAAGGGGTTAAGTTACCTGACATGAAGGGGTTAAGTTACCTGACATGAAGGGGTTAAGTTACCTGACATGAACGGGTTAAGTTACCTGACATGAAGGGGTTAAGTTACCTGACATGAAGGGGTTAAGTTACCTGACATGAACGGGTTAAGTTACCTGACATGAACGGGTTAAGTTACCTGACATGAAGGGGTTAAGTTACCTGACATGAACGGGTTCAGTTACCTGACATGAAGGGGTTAAGTTACCTGACATGAAGGGGTTCAGTTACCTGACATGAAGGGGTTAAGTTACCTGACATGAAGGGGTTAAGTTACCTGACATGAACGGGTTAAGTTACCTGACATGAAGGGGTTCAGTTACCTGACATGAACGGGTTAAGTTACCTGACATGAAGGGGTTAAGTTACCTGACATGAACGGGTTCAGTTACCTGACATGAAGGGGTTCAGTTACCTGACATGAAGGGGTTCAGTTACCTGACATGAAGGGGTTAAGTTACCTGACATGAAGGGGTTAAGTTACCTGACATGAAGGGGTTCAGTTACCTGACATGAAGGGGTTAAGTTACCTGACATGAACGGGTTAAGTTACCTGACATGAAGGGGTTAAGTTACCTGACATGAAGGGGTTAAGTTACCTGACATGAACGGGTTAAGTTACCTGACATGAACGGGTTAAGTTACCTGACATGAAGGGGTTAAGTTACCTGACATGAACGGGTTCAGTTACCTGACATGAAGGGGTTAAGTTACCTGACATGAAGGGGTTCAGTTACCTGACATGAAGGGGTTAAGTTACCTGACATGAAGGGGTTAAGTTACCTGACATGAAGGGGTTAAGTTACCTGACATGAACGGGTTAAGTTACCTGACATGAAGGGGTTAAGTTACCTGACATGAACGGGTTCAGTTACCTGACATGAAGGGGTTCAGTTACCTGACATGAAGGGGTTCAGTTACCTGACATGAAGGGGTTAAGTTACCTGACATGAAGGGGTTAAGTTACCTGACATGAAGGGGTTCAGTTACCTGACATGAAGGGGTTAAGTTACCTGACATGAAGGGGTTAAGTTACCTGACATGAAGGGGTTCAGTTACCTGACATGAAGGGGTTAAGTTACCTGACATGAAGGGGTTCAGTTACCTGACATGAAGGGGTTCAGTTACCTGACATGAAGGGGTTAAGTTACCTGACATGAAGGGGTTCAGTTACCTGACATGAAGGGGTTAAGTTACCTGACATGAACGGGTTAAGTTACCTGACATGAAGGGGTTAAGTTACCTGACATGAACGGGTTCAGTTACCTGACATGAAGGGGTTCAGTTACCTGACATGAAGGGGTTCAGTTACCTGACATGAAGGGGTTAAGTTACCTGACATGAAGGGGTTAAGTTACCTGACATGAAGGGGTTCAGTTACCTGACATGAAGGGGTTAAGTTACCTGACATGAAGGGGTTAAGTTACCTGACATGAAGGGGTTCAGTTACCTGACATGAAGGGGTTAAGTTACCTGACATGAAGGGGTTAAGTTACCTGACATGAAGGGGTTCAGTTACCTGACATGAAGGGGTTAAGTTACCTGACATGAAGGGGTTCAGTTACCTGACATGAAGGGGTTAAGTTACCTGACATGAACGGGTTAAGTTACCTGACATGAACGGGTTAAGTTACCTGACATGAAGGGGTTAAGTTACCTGACATGAACAGGTTCAGTTACCTGACATGAAGGGGTTCAGTTACCTGACATGAACGGGTTCAGTTACCTGACATGAAGGGGTTCAGTTACCTGACATGAAGGGGTTAAGTTACCTGACATGAAGGGGTTCAGTTACCTGACATGAAGGGGTTAAGTTACCTGACATGAAGGGGTTAAGTTACCTGACATGAACGGGTTAAGTTACCTGACATGAAGGGGTTCAGTTACCTGACATGAACGGGTTCAGTTACCTGACATGAAGGGGTTCAGTTACCTGACATGAACGGGTTCAGTTACCTGACATGAAGGGGTTAAGTTACCTGACATGAACGGGTTAAGTTACCTGACATGAACGGGTTAAGTTACCTGACATGAAGGGGTTAAGTTACCTGACATGAAGGGGTTAAGTTACCTGACATGAAGGGGTTCAGTTACCTGACATGAAGGGGTTAAGTTACCTGACATGAACGGGTTAAGTTACCTGACATGAACGGGTTAAGTTACCTGACATGAAGGGGTTCAGTTACCTGACATGAACGGGTTAAGTTACCTGACATGAAGGGGTTAAGTTACCTGACATGAACGGGTTCAGTTACCTGACATGAAGGGGTTAAGTTACCTGACATGAAGGGGTTCAGTTACCTGACATGAAGGGGTTAAGTTACCTGACATGAACGGGTTCAGTTACCTGACATGAAGGGGTTAAGTTACCTGACATGAAGGGGTTAAGTTACCTGACATGAACGGGTTCAGTTACCTGACATGAAGGGGTTCAGTTACCTGACATGAAGGGGTTAAGTTACCTGACATGAAGGGGTTAAGTTACCTGACATGAACGGGTTAAGTTACCTGACATGAAGGGGTTCAGTTACCTGACATGAAGGGGTTCAGTTACCTGACATGAAGGGGTTAAGTTACCTGACATGAACGGGTTCAGTTACCTGACATGAAGGGGTTCAGTTACCTGACATGAAGGGGTTCAGTTACCTGACATGAAGGGGTTCAGTTACCTGACATGAAGGGGTTAAGTTACCTGACATGAAGGGGTTAAGTTACCTGACATGAAGGGGTTAAGTTACCTGACATGAACGGGTTAAGTTACCTGACATGAAGGGGTTCAGTTACCTGACATGAAGGGGTTCAGTTACCTGACATGAAGGGGTTAAGTTACCTGACATGAACGGGTTAAGTTACCTGACATGAACGGGTTAAGTTACCTGACATGAAGGGGTTCAGTTACCTGACATGAAGGGGTTAAGTTACCTGACATGAACGGGTTAAGTTACCTGACATGAAGGGGTTCAGTTACCTGACATGAAGGGGTTAAGTTACCTGACATGAAGGGGTTAAGTTACCTGACATGAACGGGTTAAGTTACCTGACATGAACGGGTTAAGTTACCTGACATGAAGGGGTTAAGTTACCTGACATGAAGGGTTAAGTTACCTGACATGAAGGGGTTAAGTTACCTGACATGAAGGGGTTCAGTTACCTGACATGAACGGGTTAAGTTACCTGACATGAACGGGTTAAGTTACCTGACATGAAGGGGTTCAGTTACCTGACATGAACGGGTTAAGTTACCTGACATGAAGGGGTTAAGTTACCTGACATGAAGGGGTTAAGTTACCTGACATGAACGGGTTAAGTTACCTGACATGAAGGGGTTCAGTTACCTGACATGAAGGGGTTAAGTTACCTGACATGAAGGGGTTAAGTTACCTGACATGAAGGGGTTAAGTTACCTGACATGAAGGGTTCAGTTACCTGACATGAAGGGGTTAAGTTACCTGACATGAAGGGTTAAGTTACCTGACATGAACGGGTTAAGTTACCTGACATGAAGGGGTTAAGTTACCTGACATGAAGGGGTTAAGTTACCTGACATGAAGGGGTTAAGTTACCTGACATGAAGGGGTTAAGTTACCTGACATGAAGGGGTTAAGTTACCTGACATGAAGGGGTTAAGTTACCTGACATGAAGGGGTTCAGTTACCTGACATGAACGGGTTAAGTTACCTGACATGAACGGGTTAAGTTACCTGACATGAAGGGGTTCAGTTACCTGACATGAAGGGGTTAAGTTACCTGACATGAAGGGGTTAAGTTACCTGACATGAAGGGGTTAAGTTACCTGACATGAAGGGGTTAAGTTACCTGACATGAAGGGGTTCAGTTACCTGACATGAAGGGGTTCAGTTACCTGACATGAAGGGGTTAAGTTACCTGACATGAAGGGGTTAAGTTACCTGACATGAAGGGGTTCAGTTACCTGACATGAAGGGGTTAGTTACCTGACATGAACGGGTTAAGTTACCTGACATGAAGGGGTTCAGTTACCTGACATGAAGGGGTTCAGTTACCTGACATGAAGGGGTTCAGTTACCTGACATGAAGGGGTTAAGTTACCTGACATGAAGGGGTTAAGTTACCTGACATGAAGGGGTTAAGTTACCTGACATGAAGGGGTTAAGTTACCTGACATGAAGGGGTTCAGTTACCTGACATGAACGGGTTAAGTTACCTGACATGAACGGGTTAAGTTACCTGACATGAACGGGTTAAGTTACCTGACATGAACGGGTTAAGTTACCTGACATGAAGGGGTTAAGTTACCTGACATGAAGGGGTTAAGTTACCTGACATGAAGGGGTTCAGTTACCTGACATGAAGGGGTTAAGTTACCTGACATGAAGGGGTTAAGTTACCTGACATGAAGGGGTTAAGTTACCTGACATGAACGGGTTAAGTTACCTGACATGAACGGGTTCAGTTACCTGACATGAAGGGGTTAAGTTACCTGACATGAAGGGGTTAAGTTACCTGACATGAAGGGGTTCAGTTACCTGACATGAACGGGTTAAGTTACCTGACATGAAGGGGTTAAGTTACCTGACATGAAGGGGTTCAGTTACCTGACATGAAGGGGTTAAGTTACCTGACATGAAGGGGTTCAGTTACCTGACATGAACGGGTTAAGTTACCTGACATGAACGGGTTAGTTACCTGACATGAAGGGGTTCAGTTACCTGACATGAAGGGGTTCAGTTACCTGACATGAAGGGGTTAAGTTACCTGACATGAAGGGGTTAAGTTACCTGACATGAAGGGGTTCAGTTACCTGACATGAAGGGGTTAAGTTACCTGACATGAACGGGTTCAGTTACCTGACATGAAGGGGTTAAGTTACCTGACATGAACGGGTTCAGTTACCTGACATGAAGGGGTTCAGTTACCTGACATGAAGGGGTTAAGTTACCTGACATGAAGGGGTTAAGTTACCTGACATGAAGGGGTTCAGTTACCTGACATGAAGGGGTTAAGTTACCTGACATGAAGGGGTTCAGTTACCTGACATGAAGGGGTTCAGTTACCTGACATGAAGGGGTTAAGTTACCTGACATGAAGGGGTTAAGTTACCTGACATGAACGGGTTCAGTTACCTGACATGAAGGGGTTAAGTTACCTGACATGAAGGGGTTCAGTTACCTGACATGAAGGGGTTAAGTTACCTGACATGAAGGGGTTCAGTTACCTGACATGAAGGGGTTAAGTTACCTGACATGAAGGGGTTCAGTTACCTGACATGAAGGGGTTAAGTTACCTGACATGAAGGGGTTCAGTTACCTGACATGAAGGGGTTAAGTTACCTGACATGAAGGGGTTAAGTTACCTGACATGAAGGGGTTCAGTTACCTGACATGAAGGGGTTAAGTTACCTGACATGAAGGGGTTAAGTTACCTGACATGAAGGGGTTAAGTTACCTGACATGAAGGGGTTAAGTTACCTGACATGAAGGGGTTAAGTTACCTGACATGAAGGGGTTAAGTTACCTGACATGAAGGGGTTCAGTTACCTGACATGAAGGGGTTAAGTTACCTGACATGAAGGGGTTAAGTTACCTGACATGAAGGGGTTAAGTTACCTGACATGAAGGGGTTAAGTTACCTGACATGAAGGGGTTCAGTTACCTGACATGAACGGGTTAAGTTACCTGACATGAAGGGGTTCAGTTACCTGACATGAAGGGGTTAAGTTACCTGACATGAAGGGGTTCAGTTACCTGACATGAAGGGGTTCAGTTACCTGACATGAAGGGGTTCAGTTACCTGACATGAACGGGTTCAGTTACCTGACATGAAGGGGTTCAGTTACCTGACATGAACGGGTTAAGTTACCTGACATGAAGGGGTTAAGTTACCTGACATGAACGGGTTAAGTTACCTGACATGAAGGGGTTAAGTTACCTGACAGCGGGGCTTCGGGCACCCACTTGGTTCCGGGGTGCAGGGAGTGGAAGACGGCGCGCGCCTCCTGGCAGTTTGGCACGTGTCCTCCCGGGAGAGGGAACATCTGGAGGAGGAGGCAGCCCAGCAGCTGCACGGCTCCGCGCGCACGAACACGGAGCATGGCCACACATCAGCTGACCCCAGCACTGAGAAGTTCTGCAGCTCCTGGACTGGATCTTCTGTTTGTCCTGCTCCGCGCGCAGGATGAGCTCAGAACACGTGCGCGCTCCCCGAGTATGAGCGCGCGCCAACTCTCGGAGCTGCAAGCTGATGCACCGGCCGGTGTGTGCGCGAGAGGAGAGGAATGATGCGCAAACAGTCATTGGCTGAACACAAAGACACATTCTGAAGAAAAACAAAAGTTAACAGTCAATATCTTACCTGCTGTCAGATGTTTTAATGTTGACCAGATCAAGACAAGTGAATTTTTGATGTGAATCAACTCCAGTCTGAAACTTGACTGCTTTATCTTTAAAAATCATTTTATGCTGCAACCAACTGAAACTGAAAAGACACAAGGAACAGAGCAGAGCATCATGGGAAGTAACACCATCAAAGCACACAGACTAAAACAAGCTGAAATGTTCTCCAACATCTAAAACATCCACTCGATCACTTTTCTTTCTAACCACAAGTCTTTATGACCAGATTTTGGATCACACCAGATATTTCTGAACCTCATCCATTTTTAAACTTTTGATTTAAAACAGTGCTGCCTGCAACTAAACAAACAAACAAACAAACAAACAAACAAACAAACAAACAAACAAAAAAGCAGCATAAAAGAAGAGCTGCTCTGAGAGCACATGAAAAGTTTGTTCAGGAACTGCAACATTTGAAAAGTGTTGAGAAATGGCATGAAGCCACAGAACGTCTCTGATGTCATCATGTTGGAGTCAAACCTGCAGGAATGACAGTTCAAACTCTAAATCACTTCTTATTGTTTGACAGGTTTTTTTTGTATCATATACAATAAAAAAAATCCTATAAAGGTTCATTTTCAGTTTCAAACACTGGAGATCATAGAAAAATTAAGTAGAATTATTCAATTTTTGATGTAGTTTGTGTATTACACTTAGAAAAATTAAGTAAAATTATTCATTTTGTGATGTAGTTTGTGTATTACAGTTAGTAAAATTAAGTAGAACTATTCATTTTGTGATGTAGTTTGTATATTACAGTTAGAAAAATTAAGTAGAATTATTCATTTTGTGATGTAGTTTGTATATTACAGTTAGAAAAATTAAGTAGAATTATTCATTTTGTGATGTAGTTTGTGTATTACAGTTAGAAAAATTAAGTAGAATTATTCATTTTGTGATGTAGTTTGTGTATTACAGTTAGTAAAATTAAGTAGAATTATTCATTTTGTGATGTAGTTTGTGTATTACAGTTAGTAAAATTAAGTAGAATTATTCATTTTGTGATGTAGTTTGTGTATTACAGTTAGTAAAATTAAGTAGAATTATTCATTTTGTGATGTAGTTTGTGTATTACAGTTAGTAAAATTAAGTAGAACTATTCATTTTGTGATGTAGTTTGTATATTACAGTTAGAAAAATTAAGTAGAATTATTCATTTTGTGATGTAGTTTGTGTATTACAGTTAGAAAAATTAAGTAGAATTATTCATTTTGTGATGTAGTTTGTGTATTACAGTTAGTAAAATTAAGTAGAATTATTCATTTTGTGATGTAGTTTGTGTATTACAGTTAGTAAAATTAAGTAGAATTATTCATTTTGTGATGTAGTTTGTGTATTACAGTTAGTAAAATTAAGTAGAACTATTCATTTTGTGATGTAGTTTGTATATTACAGTTAGAAAAATTAAGTAGAATTATTCATTTTGTGATGTAGTTTGTGTATTACAGTTAGTAAAATTAAGTAGAAAAAGCTGCAAGCAGCATTGAGGCCCTCGCAGCTTAGCGCCGCTCGGACCTTATTGAGGCGACCGCGCGAGCTCCAGCTCGTCCGCTCGGTCGCCATTTCGAAGTCTCTCGTGTCTACTCCGCACCAGGGGTGCACACGCACAATAAATCTGGTTCAGATCAGATGATGTCTCACTGAGATATAACAGTTTGAATAATCTAGGGGGCGCTATGGAGTTATATGTTAAATCACAAAATCAATGTGTCCACAAGGGCTCACTGATGATGCACAATAAATCTGGTTCAGATCGGATGATGTATCACTGAGATATAACTATAGAAATAATGTAGGGGGCGCACTTGAGTTAAATGTTAGCCCACCATATCAATGTGTCCACAAGGGCTCACTGATGATGCACAATAAATCTGGTTCAGATCGGATGATGTATCACTGAGATATAACAGTTTGAATAATCTAGGGGGCGCTCTGGAGTCATATGTTAAACCACAATATCAATGTGTCCACAATGTCTCAATGATGATTCACAGTAAATCTGGTTCAGATCGGATGATGTATCACTGAGATATAACTATAGAAATAATGTAGGGGGCGCACTTGAGTCAAATGTTAGCCCACCTTATCAATGTGTCCACAAGGACTCACTGATGATGCACAATAAATCTGGTTCAGATCGGATGATGTCTCACTGAGATATAACAGTTTGAATAATCTAGGGGGCGCTCTGGAGTCACATGTTAAACCACAATATCAATGTGTCCACAAGGTCTCACTGATGATACACGATAAATCTGGTTCAGATCGGATGATGTCTCACTGAGATATAACAGTTTGAATAATCTAGGGGGCGCTATGGAGTTATATGTTAAACCACAATATCAATGTGTCCACAAGGGCTCACTGATTATTCACAATAAATTTGGTTCAGATCGGATGATGTATCACTGAGATATAACTATAGAAATAATGTAGGGGGCGCACTTGAGTCAAATTTAGCCCACCTTGTCAATGTGTCCACAAGGGCTCATTGATGATACACAATAAATCTGGTTCAGATCAGATGATGTCTCACTGAGATATAACAGTTTGAGTAATCTAGGGGGCGCTCTGGAGTCATATGTTAAACCACAATATCAATGTGTCCACAATGTCTCACTGATGATACACAATAAATCTGGTTCAGATCGGATGATGTATCACTGAGATATAACTGTAGTAATAATATAGGGGGCGCTATGGAGTAAAAATTTACATACCATTATCAATGTGTGTCGACGTGTTCACTGATAAAGCACAATAAATCTCGTACAGATCGGATAATGTATCACTGAGATATAACTGTAGAAATAATATAGGGGGCGCTGTGGAGTAAAAATTTACATACCATTATCAATGTGTGTAGAAGTGTTCACTGATGAATCACAATAAATCTCGTGCAGATCGGATAATGTATCACTAAGATATAACTGTAGTAATAATATAGGGGGCGCTATGGAGTAAAAATTTACATACCATTATCAATGTGTGTCGAAGTGTTCACTGATAAAGCACAATAAATCTTGTGCAGATCGGATAATGTATCACTAAGATATAACTGTAGTAATAATACAGGGGGCGCTATGGAGTAAAAATTTACATACCATTATCAATGTGTGTAGAAGTGTTCACTGATGAATCACAATAAATCTCGTGCAGATCGGATAATGTATCACTAAGATATAACTGTAGTAATAATATAGGGGGCGCTATAGAGTAAAAATTTACATAACATTATCAATGTGTGTCGAAGTGTTCACTGATAAAGCACAATAAATCTCGTGCAGATCGGATAATGTATCACTGAGATATAACTGTAGTAATAATATAGGGGGCGCTATGGAGTAAAAATTTACATAACATTATCAATGTGTGTCAAAGTGTTCACTGATGATGCACAATAAATCTGGTTCAGATCGGATGATGTATCACTGAGATATAACTATAGAAGTAATGTAGGGGGCGCACTTGAGTCAAATGTTTGCCCACCATATCAATGTGTCCACAAGGGCTCACTGATGATGCACAATAAATCTGGTTCAGATCGGATGATGTATCACTGAGATATAACAGTTTGAATAATCTAGGGGGCGCTCTTGAGTCATATGTTAGCCCACCATATCAATGTGTCCACAAGGGCTCACTGATGATGCACAATAAATCTAGTTCAGATCGGATAATGTATCACTGAGATATAACTATAGAAATAATGTAGGGGGCGCACTTGAGTCAAATGTTAGCCCACCATATCAATGTGTCCACAAGGGCTCACTGATGATGCACAATAAATCTGGTTCAGATCGGATGATGTATCACTGAGATATATTTATAGAAATAATGTAGGGGGCGCACTTGAGTCAAATGTTAGCTCACTATATCAATGTGTCCACAAGGGCTCACTGATGATGCACAATAAATCTGGTTCAGATCGGATGATGTATCACTGAGCTACAACAGTTTGAATAATCTAGGGGGCGCTATGGAGGGTATTTGCTAATTAGCATAAACACCTGTTCAAGGGGTGGGTAATGATCGATCATAATGATTTTGGTACTCCTCAGATCAAATCTGTGGAGTTTAGAACCAAACGTATGGTGACGGCGTTACGTCTTACTTCGCCATGTCACCACGCCCACTTGCTCCACCCAAAACGAACAGTGCTGGAAAGCTTGTTACACCAACATGTCTTTGGTGACTGGATACAATGTCACGCTGATTAGGTAACAGGGATCCGATATGGACCGTTCAACGTAAAACTTTACACTTCCTGTTGTCAGGGGGCGTGGCTTAAGTGATGTCATGATTTGACCATACAGTTTTGCAGGGGACCGGATGTGGGTCAATCACTGAAGGTTTGATGTATTAGACAGTTTTCGTGTAAGAGCTATAAGCGTTTCGTTTTTCATGGCGAGATGTCCAACTTTGAGGTCTGGCCCCGCCCCTTCAGCATGCATGAAAACGCACAGTTTTGATAACATTTGTTCCCCCGTGCCTTATAAAGAAACTGGCCAAGTTTGAATCAAATCGAGCGAAATCCCTAGGAGGAGTTCGTTGAAATGCAGAGGCTGTAAACGGCCAAAAAGGGGTGAAAATTTGGTCATCGTTCCAAAATGGCCGCCTTACCATTTATCGTACAACATTGGTGCCAGAGGGTTTTCTGTGCATCTTGGTGAGTTGGACAAGTGTACCAAATTTCATGATTCTACGTCAAACTAAGGTCAATGCGGAGGGTATTTTGAATATTTCTAGGGGGCGCTCTTGAGCCGTTTCTGTAGCGATTTGCTAATTAGCATAAATACCTGTTCAAGGGGTGGGCAATGATCGATCATACTGATTTTGGTACTCCTCGGATCAAATCTGTGGATTTTAGAACCAAACGTATGGTGATGGCGTTATGTCTTACTTCGCCACTACGCCACGCCCACATGCTCCACCAAAAACGAACAGTATTGGAATGCTTGTTACACCAACATGTCTTCGGTCACTGGACACAATGCCACGCGGATTAGGTAAATGGGGTCCGATATGGACCGTTCAATGTAAAACTTTACACTTCCTGTTGTCAGGGGGCGTGGCTTAAGTGATGTCATGATTTGACCATACAGTTTTGCGGGGGACCGGATATGGGTCAATAACTGAAGGTTTGATGTATTAGACTTTTTTCGTGTAAGAGCTGTTAGCGTTTCGTTTTTCATGGCGAGATGTCCAACTTTGACGTCTGGCCCCGCCCCTTCAGCATTCATGAAAACGCACAATTTTGATATTGTTTGTTCCCCTGTGCCTTATGAAGAAACTGGCCAAGTTTGAACCAAATCGAGCGAAATTCATAGGAGGAGTTCGTTCAAATGCGGAGGCTGTAAACGGCCAAAAAGGGGTGAAAATTTGGTCATCGTTTCAAAATGGCCGCCTTCCCATTTATTGTACAACGTTGGTGCCAGAGGGTTTTCTGTGCATCTTGGTGAGATGGACAAGTGTACCGAATTTCATGATTCTACGTCAAAATAAGGTCAATGCGGAGGGTATTTTGAAATTTTCTAGGGGGCGCTCTTGAGCCGTTTCTGTGACGATTTTTGCCACGCCCCCAAAATACGTAATTTTTCACCAGTCCTGACGAGTCCGCCAAATTTGGTGAGTTTTCGTATATGATAAAGCCTCCAAAAGGCCACTTCTTTGGGGGGAAGAAAAAAAAAAAAAATAATAATAATAATTAAAGCTGCAAGCAGCATTGAGGCCCTCGCAGCTTAGCGCCGCTCGGACCTTATTGAGGCGACCGCGCGAGCTCCAGCTCGTCCGCTCGGTCGCCATTTCGAAGTCTCTCGTGTCTACTCCGCACCAGGGGTGCACACGCACAATAAATCTGGTTCAGATTGGATGATGTCTCACTGAGATATAACAGTTTGAATAATCTAGGGGGCGCTCTGGAGTCAAATGTTAGCCCACCATATCAATGTGTCCACAAGGTCTCACAGATGATGCACAATAAATCTGGTTCAGATCGGCTAATGAATCACTGAGATATAACTATATACATGATGTATGGGGCGAACTTGAGTCAAATGTTAGCCCACCATATCAATGTGTCCACAAGGACTCACTGATGATGCACAATAAATCTGGTTCAGATCGGATGATGTATCACTGAGATATAACTATAGACATAATGTAGGGGGCGCAATGGAGTCAAAATTTACATACCATTATCAATGTGTGTAGAAGTGTTCACTGATGAATCATAATAAATCTCGTGCAGATCGGATAATGTATCACTAAGATATAACTGTAGTAATAATATAGGGGGCGCTATGGAGTAAAAATGTACATACCATTATCAATGTGTGTCGAAGTGTTCACTGATAAAGCACAATAAATCTTGTGCAGATTGGATAATGTATCACTGAGATATAACTGTAGTAATAATATAGGGGGCGCTATGGAGTAAAAATTTACATACCATTATCAATGTGTATAGAAGTGTTCACTGATGAATCACAATAAATCTCGTGCAGATCGGATAATGTATCACTAAGATATAACTGTAGTAATAATATAGGGGGCGCTATGGAGTAAAAATTTACATACCATTATCAATGTGTGTCGAAGTGTTCACTGATAAAGCACAATAAATCTCGTGCAGATCGGATAATGTATCACTAAGATATAACTGTAGTATTAATATAGGGGGCGCTATGGAGTAAAAATTTACATACCATTATCAATGTGTGTCGAAGTATTCACTGATAAAGCACAATAAATCTCGTGCAGATTGGATAATGCATCACTGAGATATAACTGTAGTAATAATATAGGGGGCGCTATGGAGTAAAAATTTACATACCATTATCAATGTGTATAGAAGTGTTCACTGATGAATCACAATAAATCTCGTGCAGATCGGATAATGTATCACTAAGATATAACTGTAGTAATAATATAGGGGGCGCTATGGAGTAAAAATTTACATACCATTATCAATGTGTGTCGAAGTGTTCACTGATAAAGCACAATAAATCTTGTGCAGATCGGATAATGTATCACTAAGATATAACTGTAGTAATAATACAGGGGGCGCTATGGAGTAAAAATTTACATACCATTATCAATGTGTGTAGAAGTGTTCACTGATGAATCATAGTAAATCTCGTGCAGATTGGATAATCTATCACTAAGATATAACTGTAGTAATAATATAGGGGGCGCTATGGAGTAAAAATTTACATACCATTATCAATGTGTATAGAAGTGTTTACTGATTAATCACAATAAATCTCGTGCAGATCGGATAATGTATCACTAAGATATAACTGTAGTAATAATATAGGGGGCGCTATGGAGTAAAAATTTACATACCATTATCAATGTGTGTCGAAGTGTTCACTGATAAAGCACAATAAATCTCGTGCAGATCGGATAATGTATCACTAAGATATAACTGTAGTAATAATACAGGGGGCGCTATGGAGTAAAAATTTACATACCATTATCAATGTGTGTAGAAGTGTTCACTGATGAATCACAATAAATCTCGTGCAGATCGGATAATGTATCACTAAGATATAACTGTAGTAATAATATAGGGGGCGCTATGGAGTAAAAATTTACATAACATTATCAATGTGTGTCAAAGTGTTCACTGATGATGCACAATAAATCTGGTTCAGATCGGATGATGTATCACTGAGATATAACTATAGAAATAATGTAGGGGGCGCACTTGAGTTAAATGTTAGCCCACCATATCAATGTGTCCACAAGGGCTCACTGATGATGCACAATAAATCTGGTTCAGATCGGATGATGTATCACTGAGATATAACAGTTTGAATAATCTAGGGGGCGCTCTGGAGTCATATGTTAAACCACAATATCAATGTGTCCACAATGTCTCAATGATGATACACAATAAATCTGGTTCAGATCGGATGATGTATCACTGAGATATAACTGTAGTAATAATATAGGGGGCGCTATGGAGTAAAAATTTACATAACATTATCAATGTGTGTCGAAGTGTTCACTGATAAAGCACAATAAATCTCGTGCAGATCGGATAATGTATCACTAAGATATAACTGTAGTAATAATATAGGGGGCGCTATGGAGTAAACATTTACATACCATTATCAATGTGTGTCGAAGTGTTCACTGATAAAGCACAATAAATCTCATGCAGATCGGATAATGTATCACTAAGATATAACTGTAGTAATAATACAGGGGGCGCTATGGAGTAAAAATGTACATACCATCATCAATGTGTGTAGAAGTGTTCAGTGATGAATCACAATAAATCTCGTGCAGATCGGATAATGTATCACTAAGATATAACTGTAGTAATAATATAGGGGGCGCTATGGAGTAAAAATTTACATACCATTATCAATGTGTGTCGAAGTGTTCACTGATAAAGCACAATAAATCTCGTGCAGATCGGATAATGTATCACTGAGATATAACTGTAGTAATAATATAGGGGGCGCTATGGAGTAAAAATTTACATACCATTATCAATGTGTGTAGAAGTGTTCACTGATGAATCACAATAAATCTCGTGCAGATCGGATAATGTATCACTAAGATATAACTGTAGTAATAATATAGGGGGCGCTATGGAGTAAAAATTTACATACCATTATCAATGTGTGTCGAAGTGTTCACTGATAAAGCACAATAAATCTTGTGCAGATCGGATGATGTATCACTAAGATATAACTGTAGTAATAATATAGGGGGCGCTATGGAGTAAAAATTTACATACCATTATCAATGTGTGTCGAAGTGTTCACTGATAAAGCACAATAAATCTCGTGCAAATTGGATAATGTATCACTGAGATATAACTGTAGTAATAATATAGGGGGCGCTATGGAGTAAAAATTTACATACCATTATCAATGTGTATAGAAGTGTTCACTGATGAATCACATTAAATCTCGTGCAGATCGGATAATGTATCACTAAGATATAACTGTAATAATAATATAGGGGGCGCTATGGAGTAAAAATTTACATACCATTATCAATGTGTATAGAAGTGTTCACTGATGAATCACATTAAATCTCGTGCAGATCGGATAATGTATCACTAAGATATAACTGTAATAATAATATAGGGGGCGCTATGGAGTAAAAATTTACATAACATTATCAATGTGTGTCGAAGTGTTCACTGATAAAGCATAATAAATCTCGTGCAGATCGGATAATGTATCACTAAGATATAACTGTAGTAATAATACAGGGGGCGCTATGGAGTAAAAA
The DNA here is from genome assembly GCA_038048925.1 of Garcialebias charrua. Taxonomy (NCBI): domain Eukaryota; kingdom Metazoa; phylum Chordata; class Actinopteri; order Cyprinodontiformes; family Rivulidae; genus Garcialebias; species Garcialebias charrua. The sequence continues at coordinate 29,240 of JBBPBX010026873.1, forward strand.
TTTACATACCATTATCAATGTGTGTAGAAGTGTTCACTGATGAATCATAATAAATCTCGTGCAGATCGGATAATGTATCACTAAGATATAACTGTAGTAATAATATAGGGGGCGCTATGGAGTAAAAATTTACATAACATTATCAATGTGTGTCGAAGTGTTCACTGATAAAGCATAATAAATCTTGTGCAGATCGGATGATGTATCACTGAGATATAACTATAGAAATAATGTAGGGGGCGCACTTGAGTCAAATGTTAGCCCACCATATCAATGTGTCCACAAGGGCTCACTGATGATGCACAATAAATCTGGTTCAGATCGGATGATGTATCACTGAGATACAACAGTTTGAATAATCTAGGGGGCGCTATGGAGGCTATTTGCTAATTAACATAAACACCTGTTCAAGGGGTGGGTAATGATCGATCATAATGATTTTGGTACTCCTCAGATCAAATCTGTGGAGTTTAGAACCAAACGTATGGTGACGGCGTTACGTCTTACTTCGCCACGTCACCACGCCCACTTGCTCCACCCAAAACGAACAGTGCTGGAAAGCTTGTTACACCACCATGTCTTCGGTGACTGGATACAATGTCACGCTGATTAGGTAACAGGGATCCGATATGGACCGTTCAACGTAAAACTTTACACTTCCTGTTGTCAGGGGGCGTGGCTTAAGTGATGTCATGATTTGACCATACAGTTTTGCAGGGGACCGGATGTGGGTCAATCACTGAAGGTTTGATGTATTAGACAGTTTTCGTGTAAGAGCTGTAAGCGTTTCGTTTTTCATGGCGAGATGTCCAACTTTGAGGTCTGGCCCCGCCCCTTCAGCATGCATGAAAACGCACAGTTTTGATAACATTTGTTCCCCCGTGCCTTATAAAGAAACTGGCCAAGTTTGAATCAAATCGAGCGAAATCCCTAGGAGGAGTTCGTTGAAATGCAGAGGCTGTAAACGGCCAAAAAGGGGTGAAAATTTGGTCATCGTTCCAAAATGGCCGCCTTACCATTTATCGTACAACATTGGTGCCAGAGAGTTTTCTGTGCATCTTGGTGAGTTGGACAAGTGTACCAAATTTCATGATTCTACGTCAAACTAAGGTCAATGCGGAGGGTATTTTGAATATTTCTAGGGGGCGCTCTTGAGCCGTTTCTGTAGCGATTTGCTAATTAGCATAAACACCTGTTCAAGGGGTGGGCAATGATCGATCATACTGATTTTGGTACTCCTCGGATCAAATCTGTGGATTTTAGATCCAAACGTATGGTGATGGCGTTACGTCTTACTTCGCCATGTCGCCACGCCCACTTGCTCCACCCAAAACGAACAGTGCTGGAAAGCTTGTTACACCAACATGTCTTTAGTCACTGGACACAATGTCACGCTGATTAGGTAACACGGGTCCGATATGGACCTTTCAAAGTAAAACTTTACACTTCCTGTTGTCAGGGGGCGTGGCTTAAGTGATGTCATGATTTGACCATACAGTTTTGCAGGGGACCGGATGTGGGTCAATAACTGAAGGTTTGATGTATTAGACTCTTTTCGTGTAAGAGCTGTAAGCGTTTCGTTTTTCATGGCGAGATGTCCAACTTTGACGTCTGGCCCCGCCCCTTCAGCATTCATGAAAACGCACAATTTTGATGTCGTTTGTTCCCCCATGCCTTATGAAGAAACTGGCCAAGTTTGAACCAAATCGAGCGAAATTCATAGGAGGAGTTCGTTCAAATGCAGAGGCTGTAAACGGCCAAAAAGGGGTGAAAATGTGGTCATCGTTCCAAAATGGCCGCCTTACCATTTATTGTACAACATTGGTGCCAGAGGGTTTTCTGTGCATCTTGGTGAGTTGGACAAGTGTACCAAATTTCATGATTCTACGTCAAACTAAGGTCAATGCGGAGGGTATTTTGAAAATTTCTAGGGGGCGCTCTTGAGCCGTTTTTGTGGCGATTTTTGCCACGCCCCCAAAATACGTAATTTTTCACCAGTCCTGACGAGTCCGCCAAATTTGGTGAGTTTTCGTATATGATAAAGCCCCCAAAAGGCCACTTAAAGAGGGACTAGAATAAAAAAAATAAAAAAAATAATAAACACTACAATTACAATAGGTCCTTGCAGCGCTTCGCTGCTTCGGGCCTAATTAAAGCTGCAAGCAGCATTGAGGCCCGAAGCAGCTTAGCACTGCTCGGACCTTATTGAGGCGACCACGCGAGCTCCAGCTCGTCCGCTCGGTCGCCATTTCGAAGTCTCTCGTGTCTACTCCGCACCAGGGGTGCACACGCACAATAAATCTGGTTCAGATCGGATGATGTCTCACTGAGATATAACAGTTTGAATAATCTAGGGGGCGCTCTGGAGTCACATGTTAAACCACAATATCAATGTGTCCACAAGGGCTCACTGATGATGCACAATAAATCTGGTTCAGATCGGATGATGTATCACTGAGATATAACAGTTTGAATAATCTAGGGGGCGCTCTGGAGTCATATGTTAGCCCACCATATCAATGTGTCCACAAGGGCTCACTGATGATGCACAATAAATCTGGTTCAGATCGGATGATGTATCACTGAGATATAACTATATAAATAATGTAGGGGGCGCACTTGAGTCAAATGTTAGCCCACCATATCAATGTGTCCACAAGGGCTCACTGATGATGCACAATAAATCTGGTTCAGATCGGATGATGTATCACTGAGATATAACTATAGAAATAATGTAGGGGGCGCACTTGAGTCAAATGTTAGCCCACAATATCAATGTGTCCACAAGGGCTCACTGATGATACACAATAAATCTGGTTCAGATCGGATGATGTATCACTGAGATATAACTGTAGTAATAATATAGGGGGCGCTATGGAGTAAAAATTTACATAACATTATCAATGTGTGTCGAAGTGTTCACTGATAAAGCACAATAAATCTCGTGCAGATCGGATAATGTATCACTAAGATATAACTGTAGTAATAATATAGGGGGCGCTATGGAGTAAACATTTACATACCATTATCAATGTGTGTCGAAGTGTTCACTGATAAAGCACAATAAATCTCATGCAGATCGGATAATGTATCACTAAGATATAACTGTAGTAATAATACAGGGGGCGCTATGGAGTAAAAATGTACATACCATCATCAATGTGTGTAGAAGTGTTCAGTGATGAATCACAATAAATCTCGTGCAGATCGGATAATGTATCACTAAGATATAACTGTAGTAATAATATAGGGGGCGCTATGGAGTAAAAATTTACATACCATTATCAATGTGTGTCGAAGTGTTCACTGATAAAGCACAATAAATCTCGTGCAGATCGGATAATGTATCACTGAGATATAACTGTAGTAATAATATAGGGGGCGCTATGGAGTAAAAATTTACATACCATTATCAATGTGTGTAGAAGTGTTCACTGATGAATCACAATAAATCTCGTGCAGATCGGATAATGTATCACTAAGATATAACTGTAGTAATAATATAGGGGGCGCTATGGAGTAAAAATTTACATACCATTATCAATGTGTGTCGAAGTGTTCACTGATAAAGCACAATAAATCTTGTGCAGATCGGATGATGTATCACTAAGATATAACTGTAGTAATAATATAGGGGGCGCTATGGAGTAAAAATTTACATACCATTATCAATGTGTGTCGAAGTGTTCACTGATAAAGCACAATAAATCTCGTGCAAATTGGATAATGTATCACTGAGATATAACTGTAGTAATAATATAGGGGGCGCTATGGAGTAAAAATTTACATACCATTATCAATGTGTATAGAAGTGTTCACTGATGAATCACATTAAATCTCGTGCAGATCGGATAATGTATCACTAAGATATAACTGTAATAATAATATAGGGGGCGCTATGGAGTAAAAATTTACATAACATTATCAATGTGTGTCGAAGTGTTCACTGATAAAGCATAATAAATCTCGTGCAGATCGGATAATGTATCACTAAGATATAACTGTAGTAATAATACAGGGGGCGCTATGGAGTAAAAATTTACATACCATTATCAATGTGTGTAGAAGTGTTCACTGATGAATCATAATAAATCTCGTGCAGATCGGATAATGTATCACTAAGATATAACTGTAGTAATAATATAGGGGGCGCTATGGAGTAAAAATTTACATAACATTATCAATGTGTGTCGAAGTGTTCACTGATAAAGCATAATAAATCTTGTGCAGATCGGATGATGTATCACTGAGATATAACTATAGAAATAATGTAGGGGGCGCACTTGAGTCAAATGTTAGCCCACCATATCAATGTGTCCACAAGGGCTCACTGATGATGCACAATAAATCTGGTTCAGATCGGATGATGTATCACTGAGATACAACAGTTTGAATAATCTAGGGGGCGCTATGGAGGCTATTTGCTAATTAGCATAAACACCTGTTCAAGGGGTGGGTAATGATCGATCATAATGATTTTGGTACTCCTCAGATCAAATCTGTGGAGTTTAGAACCAAACGTATGGTGACGGCGTTACGTCTTACTTCGCCACGTCACCACGCCCACTTGCTCCACCCAAAACGAACAGTGCTGGAAAGCTTGTTACACCACCATGTCTTCGGTGACTGGATACAATGTCACGTTGATTAGGTAACAGGGATCCGATATGGACCGTTCAACGTAAAACTTTACACTTCCTGTTGTCAGGGGGCGTGGCTTAAGTGATGTCATGATTTGACCATACAGTTTTGCAGGGGACCGGATGTGGGTCAATCACTGAAGGTTTGATGTATTAGACAGTTTTCGTGTAAGAGCTGTAAGCGTTTCGTTTTTCATGGCGAGATGTCCAACTTTGAGGTCTGGCCCCGCCCCTTCAGCATGCATGAAAACGCACAGTTTTGATAACATTTGTTCCCCCGTGCCTTATAAAGAAACTGGCCAAGTTTGAATCAAATCGAGCGAAATCCCTAGGAGGAGTTCGTTGAAATGCAGAGGTTGTAAACGGCCAAAAATGTGTGAAAATTTGGTCATCGTTCCAAAATGGCCGCCTTACCATTTATCGTACAACATTGGTGCCAGAGGGTTTTCTGTGCATCTTGGGGAGTTGGACAAGTGTACCAAATTTCATGATTCTACGTCAAACTAAGGTCAATGCAGAGGGTATTTTGAATATTTCTAGGGGGCGCTCTTGAGCCGTTTCTGTAGCGATTTGCAAATTAGCATAAACACCTGTTCAAGGGGTGGGCAATGATCGATCATACTGATTTTGGTACTCCTCGGATCAAATCTGTGGATTTTAGAACCAAACGTAAGGTGATGGCGTTATGTCTTACTTCGCCACGTCGCCACGCCCACATGCTCCACCAAAAACGAACAGTATTGGAATGCTTGTTACACCAACATGTCTTCGGTCACTGGACACAATGCCACGCTGATTAGGTAACAGGGGTCCGATATGGACCGTTCAACGTAAAACTTTACACTTCCTGTTGTCAGGGGGCGTGGCTTAAGTGATGTCATGATTTGACCATACAGTTTTGCGGGGGACCGGATGTGGGTCAATAACTGAAGGTTTGATGTATTAGACTTTTTTCGTGTAAGAGCTGTAAGCGTTTCGTTTTTCATGGCGAGATGTCCAACTTTGACGTCTGGCCCCGCCCCTTCAGCATTCATGAAAACGCACAATTTTGATATCGTTTGTTCCCCCGTGCCTTATGAAGAAACTGGCCAAGTTTGAACCAAATCGAGCGAAATTCATAGGAGGAGTTCGTTCAAATGCGGAGGCTGTAAACGGCCAAAAAGGGGTGAAAATTTGGTCATCGTTCCAAAATGGCCGCCTTACCATTTATCGTACAGCGTTGGTGCAAGAGGGTTTTCTGTGCATCTTGGTGAGTTGGACAAGTGTACCAAATTTCATGATTCTACGTCAAACTAAGGTCAGGCGGAGGGTATTTTGAATATTTCTAGGGGGCGCTCTTGAGCCGTTTCTGTGGCGATTTTTGCCACGCCCCCAAAATACGTAATTTTTCACCAGTCCTGACGAGTCCGCCAAATTTGGTGAGTTTTCATATATGATAAAGCCCCCAAAAGGCCACTTCATTTGGGAACAGAATAAAAATAATAATAAAAAAAAGAAACGGTACAATTACAATAGGTCCTTGCAGCGCTTCGCTGCTTCGGGCCTAATTAAAGCTGCAAGCAGCATTGAGGCCCAAGCAGCTTAGCGCCGCTCGGACCTTATTGAGGCGACCGCGCGAGCTCCAGCTCGTCCGCTCGGTCGCCATTTCGAAGTCTCTCGTGTCTACTCCGCACCAGGGGTGCACACGCACAATAAATCTGGTTCAGATCGGATGATGTCTCACTGAGATATAACAGTTTGAATAATCTAGGGGGCGCTCTGGAGTCACATGTTAAACCACAATATCAATGTGTCCACAAGGTCTCACTGATGATACACGATAAATCTGGTTCAGATCGGATGATGTCTCACTGAGATAGAACAGTTTGAATAATCTAGGGGGCGCTATGGAGTTATATGTTAAACCACAATATCAATGTGTCCACAAGGGCTCACTGATTATTCACAATAAATTTGGTTCAGATCGGATGATATATCACTGAGATATAACTATAGAAATAATGTAGGGGGCGCACTTGAGTCAAATGTTAGCCCACCATATCAATGTGTCCACAAGGGCTCACTGATGATACACAATAAATCTGGTTCAGATCGGATGATGTATCACTGAGATATAACAGTTTGAATAATCTAGGGGGCGCTCTGGAGTCATATGTTAAACAACAATATCAATGTGTCCACAAGGTCTCACTGATTATGCACAATAAATCTGGTTCAGATCGGATGATGTATCACTGAGATAGGACTATAGAAATAATGTAGGGGACGCATGAAGCGCAAGTTTGAGGCCTGGCCACGCCCCTTTAGCATAAACGAAAACGCAAACTTTTGATAACTTTTACTGTCCAATGTGTTAAGGGAATGTTAACCAAGTTTAAAGGCAATCCTTCAAAATCCCTAAGAGGAGTTTGTTTAAATACGCAATTCAAAAACATCGGAAAATGACCTTTGACCCAAAATGGCCGACTTTGTTTTTGTTTTGGACCAGGGTTCCAAGAGACTTTTTTGTAGGTCCTGATAATTTACACATGTATACCACGTTTCATAATTCTGGGATAAAGCATGGCTGGGGGCTGATTTTTAAACTAAATTCTAGGGGGCGCTCTGGAAGAATCAGGCCACGCCCACTACATATTGGACTGCAGTCCTGTCGAGGGATGGATAAATATAGATCTTAGTGAATTTGGTGTAGCTGGGAGCTTCTATTAGGAAGTTATTTTAGCTTGATGTTTCATGGAGAATGGCCAGATTTGAGGCTTGGCCACGCCCACATGCTTTGACATAGAAAAATTATTTTGATAACTTTTGACCTTCAATGCCTCAAGATAGTGCTGACCGAGTTTGACGCCTGGATCTCGAAAGCTCTAGGACGAGTTCGCTCAGATATGACGTAATTGATGTTTCATGGAAAATGGCCAGATTTGAGGCTTGGCCACGCCCACATGCTTTGACATAGAAAAATTCTTTTGATAACTTTTGACCTTCAATGCCTCAAGATAGTGCTGACTGAGTTTGACCCCTGGATCTCGAAAGCTCTAGGACGAGTTCGCTCAGATATGACGTAAATGAAATAGACCAAATTTGACTTTGACCTAAGGCCACGCCCACATGCTTTGACTTAGAAAAATTCTTTTGATAACTTTTGACCTTCAATGCCTCAAGATAGTGCTGACCGAGTTTGACGCCTGGATCTCGAAAGCTCTAGGACGAGTTCGCTCAGATATGACGTAAATGAAATAGACCAAATTGTGACTTTGACCTAAAATGGCCGACTTCCTGTTGGCTTTGGACCATTGCTCCAAGAGACTTTTTTGTAGCTCCTGATGAGATACATATGTGTACCAAGTTTCATTATTCTAGGATAAAGCATGGTGTCAATAGACCTTTAAATGTCAAAGTTATAGCGTTTCGTTTGTTTCGGCGAGTACGCCAAGTTCACCGCTCCACCACGCCCCCTGAACATATACGAAAAGTCAATTTTTTTGATAACTTTTAAAGGCCCATGCCTTAACTGCATTCTGACCAAGTTTGAAGCCGATAGGTCGAACGCCTGAGAAGGAGTTCGTCAAAGTTCGACATGAGTAAAACTGAAAAATGACCAAAATTTGACCTTTGACCCAAAATGGCCGCCTACCTGTGCATTTTAGAGGGTACCTCCAATGTACTTTTTTTCTTGAATTGGGGAGATCTACATATGTACCGAGTTTCAGATCTGTACGACTTACGGTTTTCCCCAACTCACGTTAGGGGGCGCTGTTGAGCAGTTAGGCCACGCCCACTTGCGATTACACCAGATTCATAAAATTTTCATTGGGGGACAATTTTGGGTGAAGTTTGGTGAGTTTTTGAATATGTTAAAG
>JBBPBX010026874.1:0-37738 GCA_038048925.1 Garcialebias charrua
TATTTTTTTTTATTATTTTTTTATTTTATTTTTATTTTTTATTTTTTTATTTTTTTTTTTTTTTTTTTTTTTTTTATTTTTTTTTAGAGAGAAAGAAAGAAAAGAGAAAGTGAGACAACAAAACAACAATTGTCCACAGAAAGAGCACAAGGCAAACACACCAAACCTCCGTCCACAATCCTGCAAAGCACATGACAGAACACAACAACGAAACATACAAGCATAAAGACTGATAATATTCATGACCTTGCAAATATTTCTATAAATACACATACCCATACCTACAAATATATATACAATATACATACATATATATTTATATTCATTTATATACCCATCTACATACATCTACTATACATCCCTGCATCCATTTGTGTGTGGTTGTGAGCATGCATAAGTGAATGAGGTTCCTCCAATAGAACATTTAGTAGCGACTGTGAAGCATCAGAGACCCGTCCCCCCAAAGCCCGAGACAGACGAAGGGGCGATCAAAGCCCAAGACCCCAGGAAGGACCCCGAGCCCAGAGTCCCCAGGACCACCCGAACAGGACGAGCCACTCGTCCACTCCCCAGATCCGACCAAGTGGAAGAACCGGACGAACCCCACCAGGGACCACACACAATGACCCCCCGGGGTCAACAGCGACAATACACAGGCCCCCGCCGGAGCCCGCTGCACCGACGTAGCCCCAGGGCCGGTCACCGAGGCTCGGGCACCGGGGACGCCCATCCCTCAGGTCCAGACCTGACAGGACCAGAGGACCCGAGCCCCACCAGGCAGCCACCAGGCCGAGCTGACAAACGCCCAAGCGCCCAGCCCCAGATAGTGAGGGCCCCAAGCACGCCCGCAGGCAGAGGAACACCCACCAGGGGGCCACGTGGCAGGAGCGCGACACTGGGTAGCCTCAGTAGTAGTAATCGCTTCGAGTGTCTTGATAAGATAGAAAGGTGCTATACAAGCACAGTCCATCGCATTCCATAATGGCACACATACTGTACTGTCAAATACCGGTACACAAAAATTAAGACAAAATTTGCTTAGAGTTTGTGTTGAAATGCCAGCATGGGTTTTATAGCAGGAGCTTCAACTGTTTTGTTTCTGCATTACGTAGGTTTGAAGGATACCAGATGTCAAATAATACATTCCAGTGTTTCTCCTAGTTAACTTGCCATGGCGGGGTGCTCATCTCATCCATGATTTTTGTTGACGGGGTGACGGACACGTCTGAGTGCAGCTTGTAGGGGCAGGGGGCATTCAGCACGAGGGAAGAGGCAACGTGAGTGCTCCCTTTAGCGTTTTAGCTAGAAAGCCTGTATTTCGCGCTGCTAGCTTAGTGCTATGCCAGTGCTAGGTGGGTGGGGGGTCAAGTTTGGTTTGGTAGGCGGGGTGCTCAGTTCTGTTGACGGGGTGGGGCACCCCGCTTGTATAATGGTAGGGGAAACACTGCATTCATCGGACCTAGAAAGCAACATGGAAAGTATTGCAAGAGGGAATACAGATAAGCACTTATTACACCACCGTATCCTGCAAATCAACTTCATGTAGACAAATAATGTGACAGTTGCTGTTTGACGTTGTAAAGGTTGGAAATTCACCAAACATGCAGGATCAGATCAAGTACCGGTAATATATTTTATATACGGTAGTCATTCTAGTTTGCAGTAGCAATTTAAGAGTTTTCTTGTCCTATGTCCCAGTGGGATTTTTTTTTTCTGAGCCTGGGTGGACCCAAAATTTGTTGTATGGATAATGTACCCTGTTGGACTTGGGAATGCCCCAGGATTCTACAAGAGGAGCTGGGAAGTGTTGCAGGCAAGAGTGGTTTGGGTTTCTCTCCTGAGCCTGTGGCCTCCATGACCTGATCACAGACTAGAAGTAGAATAAGATAAGATGATACCGTAAGTAGAAGATGGATAATTTCTTTAAAAAGTGGCTACAGCAAACTACACTGTAGAAACTATTTACTAACGGGATAAATGATCAATCCATTTTTGCTGACAAAATCAGAATGCTAACAAAAACATTCACTTCATGCTGGTCAGTCAAAGTGTCTTCAATGTTTTAAATCCCAGCTTAACTCAATCAATCTTATTAGAAATTAAATTGAAAAAACCAATGTAAAGTCTACAGTACAATACAAGTTACATTTAGTCTACACTAGACTAGTGCTCCGATGTTTCACAAGGAAAAAATTAAGGCTGAGCTGACCGTTTGGCTGGTGACAGGGTAAATTTTCTGCTTGACCAGTAACGGTCAGCCAGCATATGACCTGCCTAGAGGTGATGACAAGAGGAGTTTCACTCTTTTAAACAGAAGAACAAGCGTTTGCAGACAGCCATTAAAAGCTAACACGAATGTGCAAAAAAAAATAAAAAAATACTGTAGATGTGTAATCACCTTCAGATTAAAGTGCAGCTTGAAAAGCACAGAATCATGTTGAACAGATTTACATACTTTATTTAACTTGATCTTCACATAGATATTAGCATGGAAACAATTATTTAATGTCAATCATATGACTGGTAGAGGTGGGAATGCACCTCTGTCACTGCTGTATCTGTGTGGTCCATCTGGTGTATGCACCAATAGCCTATATGCCACGGGTAGTGGTGACGTACTTCCGTTAAAATATGATCCATGCGCTTCACTTCCGGCTCTCATCTACTACTGTTGTTGTTAGCAGTAGCTTCTAGAACTAGACCATGTAAAAGACACAAAAGGTAAATTATCTGCGAGCTACTGGTACAACAAGAGAGAATTGTTGTGTGCCGTTGTGTCCAGTGAATAGCAGGTACAATAGAGCGCTTAGTTTTTTATATTTTAATGCCACAGTTCGTGGCTAACCGAGTTAGCCTTAAAGCTAACACTCGGTTGTAGCTGGCGTTTTAAACCTCAGAATATTCAAGAGCCAGCATCAAACAGTGGTTAAAAAGGAGCTGTACCTGCATTGTTCCAGTGGAATAGATCCCTTCCACTTCCATGACCGGGGCTTTGGGAGAGAAGCAGAGGACAGCGAGGAGGAGGAGAACACAACAACAGCTGCTGCAGCTCAGTAAGAAACACCGCAGTGAAGAAACACGATTATCACTCGACTCCACACCCTGCACTTGTAGATTTAATGTTGGAGTCATGATGAGTGATTTAATAAAAGTTTGTAACTACATACTTTTAAAATAATATTCAGATTTTAACATGTGTTTTCTAATCTGTAAATATGTTTGTAAACTCTTAGTAACTTCAGAGCTGTTACACCTCTGAAATATTCTCTGCTGTTTCCTTTAATATGAAACCAGAACTGTTTCACTCCAATTAAACATTTAATTTCCTGAGATGTAATTTATTTATTTTAAAGCATAACTCTCATAAAGAGTTCTCCGTTTGGTTTTTTACTTGTAGGTAAATATGAACACTTGTTTTTTTTTTCAGGTTTGCATCATCTGACCTCCTGATGTGTTCCTGCTGGCCCATGACTGCTCTGCTCTGCCATTCATGGTCGGTGTTCACCAAGAACTGAGAGGAACTCCCCATCAAGTTCAACTTGTGTTTATTTGTCTTATACAGGTTAACACAGAGTTAACAGTACAATGAAGTGCTCAGGATGAGAAGAGCAGATTTGACTTGCTAAAAATCAAAGAACAAACAACTGTATGTATACTAAAAGCATGCACAGTGAAAAAGTAATTATAATATTCACAAAGTCCTGAAGAGAGACGGATATAACGATGCAGCAGGATGAATTTGAATTAACTACTGCAAGTATTTCAAGCTAGTAATATAAGCTAACATGCACATAGTTTTAAATATATATATATAAATATATACACATACAGTATATATAATATATTATTATATATATGTGTATATATTTATATATACAGTATATATATATATTTAAAACTTTATGTGCATATATATGTATGCACATAATCAACATTACACAGGTTGTGTGACAGGTTACTGTATTGCACAAGTACTGTAGTGACATTGAGATTTAATTATTAGTTATTACCAGTTGTTCAGTGTTATTTATTGATTATTTATCCACTCCACACCCTGCAGCCCGTTGAGTTCTTCCTGTTCTTAAATGACCTTGACCTTGGATCAAAGCAACGGGACCTTGCTGACCCATACGGTGTCCATCAGTCCACGGTCAGACGGATTTTCACAGCAACTTTTTATTGACAGTACTCGGCTCTACCTGAAGAGCAGATACATAAAAATCTACCTGCAGACTTCAAGGACTACCCTGACACTACAGTCACACTACTTACTACTTGTAAGAAAATAAAATGTTCAAAACATTCTGACTTTTGTCTTCATTGATGTATTATCACCCAAAAAAAATGTGTACTGTATTTTGGTTTAAGACAGGCTTAGAGTCGTTTTAGCCATTTTATTAAAAAGAAATTTGATAATGTTACATTACTGTACAAAACGTATGAGTCAAGCTAAATGAGGCACAATATTTAAACACTGTTTAAATTATATTATTATTATTACATCTTCTGACTAACTCCCAGCTTCCTCGACTGCTTTTGGAGATTTAAAAACATGTAATCAGTCAGATTACAGTGCCTCAGTGGAAAAACTTGTTTGTATTTGGATCCAATCTCAGCTCCTCACTGCTTCCCTCATGTTTGAGCTGTAGCGGTGGTGTCTTCCCACGTCTCACAAACATCTAGGATGGACCAGGGGTTCCCTCATCATCACCAACACCTGCCGTGTCCTGTGCAGTGAAAGAAAACATCTCTTATTAAGGCCTGCTACAAACAGTGATTTAACAGGTTTGACTTCAGCTCAACTTTTGTACACAAACTTGAATTAAAATAACTTTTGTTTCTAAATCTGCTCTAAATCTCCTGCCTCCTTGTTTGAAACTGAACTGTCAGGTGGCTGTGACTCAAACAGTTGGGCTTCTGGCTCTCTTCCTCATGGACTGTAAACACTCAGCCCTAACTGACTTCTCCTGCCTCCTTGTTTGAAACTAACATTTGTGTTAATAAGAAAACATTGTACAGACAAAACACGTTTACTCAACAGATTAGCGAGGCTAACTATGTTAGCTGTGTTAGCCTACATGAGGCAGTTTGGTGAACTGAAAACAAATACCGACTTACCTTCATATTTATTTATGTAGTTGGACACAAAGCTTAAATCCTTTATCCTTCTTAGATGTGGACGCTTTAGAGAAGGTCTGAATTATTCTGTAGACATTATTAACAGTGACTGTCGGCAAGTCCTGCAGAGATCTCGTGAAGAACGCCATCGCTAACACCGTGTTGACTGCAAACCGGAAGTGCGCCGCATGTGTAATGAATGCGGAAGAGCTGGAACGGAAGTCCGTGGCATATAGGCTATTGATACGCCGAGTGCAAAGTCCATCTACTCAGAGGGCTACTTTGTCAGCCGGCATGTAAATGATGTGGAACCAAACAATGCAAAAAAAAAAAAAATCCCCTTATCAGTCAGCACACCATAGCAAAGCTAGCACAAGAAACTTTTGAGAAGCTCTGCAATGTGAAAAAAAGATTGCAGATTTTGACAAAATGTGTTATAAAACAATATATTGGAAATTTGATGATGTATTTTTTGAAGAATAAGGGTTTTCCTGAAAACTTAAATATTCTACCAAGTCTGCTTTCGCTAACTATAGCTAATAATTTGGCTACATCGATCACCGCCGATAAAAAACAGATTAAATAGGTCCCAATCAGAAATGTCTTTACCGAAATCCCTTTCAGATATTTGAGATTGAACGTCCAGTGTGAGGAGCCAGTAAATGCTGAAAAGTCACATTCAAGAGAAAAACCGTTCTAAACATCTCAAATACCTTAATTGCCGTTCTACAAGCCTCTACCGGTACTTTTGTTTCACACTTTGTACCCTGCGGTTTAAATGCAGGAGCATCTTATTTATATTTTTTTTCTTCATAATTTTCAATTATATTTATTAGGCATGTAACGGTTGTAGTGGGTGTACCGAACCGTTTCGGTACAACACGTTCGGTTCGGTCCACCTCCGTACCGTTTCGGTTATTTTTTTCACTCATTGAACGTTAATATATGCGCCGCGGAACATAATTTCCTGGGCGCGTTTCAGCATGGAGCTATTATCGCGTAGCACGCGCAGCATTATTAGCCATTAGCTGCTCGCTCCGGTCTCCTGTTTGGGAACGTTATGGCTTTGTTAAGACGAGCGCACATTCAAAAGCTGTGTGTGTGGACGACTCTGCAGCAGACAACACGTCTCACGTGAACGCGCTTGAAACTACGTCATCGGAATGTGAACGAAGACACCGCAGCTGTTACAAATAAGGCTGCACGATTAATCGCATTTGCGATTATCTCGCAATATGTTAAAACGCGATTCACTAATCGCACGGGCTGCGATTTGACTGGTCACGCTTCTCTGCATCACACCGGTCTGGCGCGCGCAGCTCTGAGCGAAGCAAAACAGAGAGAGAGCAGGGAGGAGGAGACCGTGCGTTCCAACACTGTTGCTTCAGGCTCGACTGAAGTCATAAAAGTTATAAATTCAGGTAAGTTAGCTCATTTAAACGTGTATCTGAGAGCGCAAGCTGGTCACGTGACTTGGTAGTGAGCCGGTTTGGCCGCGCGCAGCTCTGAGGAGCAAAACAGAGAGAGAGCAGGGATGGAGCAGACTGTGCGTTCCAACACTGTTGCTTCAGGCTCGACTGAAGTCATAAAAGTTATAAATTCAGGTAAGTTAGCTCATTTAAACGTGTATCTGAGCTTAGACGCTGAGACACAGAGACTGCGGGAGATAAACAAAGCGCGAGCTGGTCATGTGACCGGGTCTGTTTTGCAAGCTTCTGCGTGAAAAAGCGCATTAATTATCTGATTTAAAAAAAAAACAGTTGTGTCGTTAGTGATATGAATTAATACAGAACCAGTAAAAATAATCGCATTTTAAATCGCAATCGCAATTTATAGAAAAAAAATCGCAATTAGATTATTTTCCAAAATCGTTCAGCCCTAGTTACAAAGTGCGCTAACAACACAGCAGCTGCATTTAAACTAATTCTTCAGGTAAATTAGATCGGTCCAGAGCAATAACACAAACTGTATAGTTCTGAATCTAAGTCTGAATGTTGTTATATGCGCAGGCTTTAAAGTTACTGATCCTCGCTACCGCTACGAGACATCCATCACTCAAAAAGTTCAGCTCTTTATGAAAAAACTGTATTGTCAACAAGCCTTGGAGCTAATTAAAGCCCTGATGAGATGAGTGAGAGCTTCAACCGTTCAAGAAGAGGTAATTGTTATTTTATTATTATTATCTAAATAATCTTTTTTGTTTAAAATCATAATCTTATTAACTTACATTCCCCATCCATCAAGTACATTATTTTATCAACTGAAGTTATTGAAGTTCCATGATTTGGTAGACTATAATATTTTATCAGTTATGTATAGGGCTCAAAATAATGCATTACCTTTAAATATCCAAATGCATTTTGTTAAAAGACAAAGTTGTTATAATCTTAAGGGGACAGAGATGTTTGTAAAACCACAATTCAGAACTAGTTTGAAGGGACGTTCTACCTCAATCCAGGGAATTAGATTATGGAATGGCTTGGAGAATGTAGTTAAAAATGCCAAGTCAATGTTTACATTTAAGAAAATGATCAAAACGAATGTGTTAAAAATATATATATGAAATAGCGTAATGTGTATTGTATTAGTTAGAAAATTAGAAAGAGTTAGTCATTTTGTACTGTTGGTTGAAGATTATTATTGTTTAATCTGATTGTTGGAAAAAAGGGGCAGATATAATAAGATTTATTCTTCTTTCTGCTACCTTTCATTTTTTTATATTTTGTACATTATCATTTATGGGATTGTCTTGTATTGTTTCTTTTGTAAAAAAAAATGANTCATCAGAGACTCTACTTCCTCAGACGGCTGAGACGAGCTGGTCTGAGAAGCTCAGTCCTCACCTCCTTCTACAGGTGTGCAGTGGAGAGCATCCTGTGCTCCAGCATCAACGTGTGGCATGGAGGCTGCACAGCTGCAGAAAGAAAAGCTGCAGAGAGTGGTGAAGGCTGCACAGAAGATGTTGGAGTCAGTCTCCCCACTATCACAGACATCTACACCTCCAGATGCAGGAAGAGAGGCCACCTGCATCATGAAGGACCCCACTCACCCAGCACACACTTTTTGCCCCACTCCCCTCAGGAAGGAGGCTGAGGAGCATTAAGTGTAGAACCACTAGACTGAGGAACAGCTTCTACCCTGAGGCTGTTAGACTCATGAATAAATAACCAGAATAATCACTGCAAAATATCACATCATGTTGCTGCTGATCTGTTTCATGTTGCTGCTGATCTGTTTCATGTTGCTGCTGATCTGTTTTCATGTTGCTGTGTTCATTCGTGCCCATCTGCTCATACAGACTCATTTTCGTGCTGCTGCTTGGAGTAGTGGTTAGTGCTTAGTGTATTTTTAGTTGTTTTTCTTAGTTCATGTCTTAGATGTTATTACGGTACTGTTTTTCTTTTACATTTTATTGTTGGATGTAACTTGGACCCTGTGTACATAATCTCGTTTCATCACATGTACCACATGTGGTGCAAATGACAATAAAGATTCTCTGACTCTGACTTAAAAGGAAGGCAGGCCAACAGTGACTTTGGTAGAAGAGTGGGGTAGTTGTCATGTGACTGTTTCTTTAGAGGCTTGGGCAGAAAGGGGAAAGGGTATGATTATTGCAATCAAAGGAGTGTATTTTCTATTCCAAGTCATGCATTTAGCTTGGGGCTGGCCTGACCCTTTTCTTTTTTCCTCTTTTTTTTTTCTTCCCCCTCTATACTCTATAACATAATTTTATTATGGGTGCACCGATTGCAGTTTTTTGGCCGATCACCGATTTCTACAAAGTCTGACCTGCCGATTCCGATTTTGGCCGATACCGATTGCAGTTTTATAAGTAACACTGTTGGATGTTGTAAGGTCACAATGCGCCTTCAAATTTCAATCTTTGTTGAAAAACAGACCCTTGAACAATATTCTAGAAACAATACAAACTTGTTTTAACTGGTCTCAAGGTAGTGCTCTGAAATATAAAGGAAGTTTAGACAAATGTTGTTAAAACTAAAAAAATCTGTAAAATCGGTTTCTCATGCAAGCATTGGCCGATTTCCCAAAATTAAGGAAATCAGGGCGATTTATCGGTGCATCCCTAACTTTTATGTGTACAACTTTAACATTTTCAACATAGATTTCTTGTATTTGTACTGTGACTTAAAGCTCCCCTGACATCATCTTTGAACTTTCCATAAAATGGCACAACACATATATATTTTTAGATTGAACTATGATCGTTTTTGCTAAAACAATGTTAAATGAATGAAAATTCCTCTCAAAAATAGTTTAAAATTAGCGCCGTATTTTTACACGGTAAATCCGGGTTTTTCCGGTCACGTGACTGTGACGTCAGATCGAGACTCTGCTCCAACACGCACATTGAATACAATGGAGAAAGATACAAACGCATCTGTCGAATTTAGCCATTTAAAACTTTAGATTTTAGCGATTTGGCTTCAGTTCGTGAAGAAGAAGTTATTTTGAGTGATCAACAACAAACAGCATGGTTTCTTTTGTCCGTGCTGCTTTTTTTTTCAGGAGAGGTTTCACATTCATGAAGTGAGCACCAGGTGTCAGCAAAGCTATCGTGATAACTCTTACATGTAAGAGTTATCACGATAGCTTTGCTGACACCTGGTGCTCACTTCATGAATGTGAAACCTCTCCTGAAAAAAAAAGCAGCACGGACAAAAGAAACCATGCTGTTTGTTGTTGATCACTCAAAATAACTTCTTCTTCACGAACTGAAGCCAAATCGCTAAAATCTAAAGTTTTAAATGGCTAAATTCAACGGATGCGTTTGTATCTTTCTCCATTGTATTCAATGTGCGTGTTGGAGCTGAGTCTCGATCTGACGTCACAGTCACGTGACCGGAAAAACCCGGATTTACCGTGTAAAAATACGGCGCTAATTTTAAACTATTTTTGAGAGGAATTTTCATTCATTTAACATTGTTTTAGCAAAAACGATCATAGTTCAATCTTAAAATATATATATGTTGTGCCATTTTATGGAAAGTTAAAAGATGATGTCAGGGGAGCTTTAAGCTGAAAATTGCCTGACCTTAGTACTGCTTTGCAATATCTACAAGCTTTGTGTTAATGATATTTTTACATGGTGGTCTTGACTGTTTTAGCCATGATGAATTGTAAGCAGTGTTTCCCCTAGTTAACTTGCCATGGCGGGGTGCTCATCTCATCCATGATTTTTGTTGATGGGGAGGGACATAGACATGACTGAGCAAAGCTTGTACCAACAGTTTTTGAGCAGGGGCGGGGGGCGTTCAACATAAAGGAAGAGGCACCTTTAGCTTTTTAGCTAGAGAGCCTGTATTTCGTGCTGCTGCTAGCTTAGTGCTATGTCAGTGCCGGGTGGGGGGCAGGTTCGCTTTGGTAGGCGGGGTGCTCAGTTCTGTTGGGGTGGGGCACCCCACTTGTATAATGGTAGGGGAAACACTGGTAAGTTTTTATGTACCGTAGGTGTCTTTGCCTGTTGGATGTTGGTTTAAAAAAAAATTCTCCAAAACCAGCTATTTCTTTTGGCAAAGTTATGGGCTACAGCATCATGGAACGTTGCTAATCAATCAGTAAACTCCACTGACAGTCCCATTGATGTTGCATCTCTTTATCATCTGACATTACATAGTTGTACATGGAGAGTGTTTGTAAAATTGTGCTCAAATAAAGAGGCAGTTTTCTTTTGGCAATGTTATGGGCTACAGCATCATGGAACGTTGCTAATCAATCAGCTAAACTCCACTGACAGTCCCATTGATGTTTCATCTCTTTATCATCTGACATTACATAGTTGTACATGGAGAGTGTTTGTAAAATTGTGCTCAAATAAAGAGGCAGTTCTCCAAGAGAAACTATGATGGATTACATTTTAAAACTGCATAAATTCCAAGCTCTTTATCAAACCTTCTGTAGTTATACAGCTTTAAGTTTTGCATGTTAAGAAAACGCAACAGGCAGCCTTCAATTGTATGTCATGTCTGTCAGCAAGCATTTCAACAGAATCTGCTTTGGGTCATGAATAAAAATACTGTACAGGTAGTCCTCGACTTACGACGGAGTTACGTTCCTACGCTCTGTCGTAACTCGAATTTCGACGTAACTCGAAACATATGTCCAAACTGCACCTTATACGTACAGACTGTATTTTACCAAGCACTTAGCCTATCCTAAAACTATTGTTACATAATTACCTTACATAATTATCAAAAAAAACATACATTTCAGAGCCATAATGAAGGGGAAAAAAGAGTTGATTTCCTACTCTGGACTAGCCTGGTTAAAGCCAGACCCTTGTCCTTCACTTCGCTTTGTACTAGGGTCTGGGATTTCTCCCATAGACAACGATTTCTCCGGTCTATTTTTGACCGGGCCAATCAGAGAACAGAAGGGGCAGAGTTTTTGGCCCCTAACCTACGCCCCCACCTGTCCCAGCGCAGCCAGCGAGCAGCCGCATGTTCTCATTCAAAGCGATGCAAAGCGATGCAGGACTGTTGTATAAATGACACAAATGTATTAATCTCCCCTTCTTAATCCCTTATCTGGAGTTTTCTTTTGTTTTTTTGGCCAAAAGTCAAGTGTTCGCTCCCTCCTCCTCCTCCTCCTCTCCCTCCGCTGATAAGGAAATGCCCCCACCTGTCCCAGCGCGCAGCCAGCGAGCAGCCGCATGTTCTCATTCAAAGCGATGCAAAGCGATGCAGGACTGTTTTATATGTGACACAAATTTATTAATTTCCCCTTCTTAATCCCTTATCTGGAGTTTTCTTTTGTTTTTTTCCCAAAAGTCAAGTGTTCGCTCCCTCCTCCCTCCTCCTCCTCCTCCTCCTCCTCCTCCTCCTCCCTCCTCCCTCCTCCTCCTCCTCCTCCTCCTCCTCCTCCTCCTCTCCCTCCGCTGAACAAGGAAATGCCTCAGGTTGTCACGAGAGAATTAAAGTCAGGTTTTAAGTTGCTGCCCGAGTCCCATCAGATTTCCTGGTCTTCTGGTGTGTTGGACCAGCGATCCATGGTTTTATTTTATTTTATTAGGACGTTTTATTAACATATAAACACAATATGCAACGGAGCGAGAGAAAATTCAGCAGGAGGCGGAGCTGAAGTCAAGTTCAGCAGACCACGGGGGAGCAGCCATCAGCAGAGGCCACGCCTCCAGCAAGAATTGGTTGTCAATGGAGAGGTCCCAGACCCTTGTCTGAAGCGAAGTGAAGGACAGGGTCTGGTTTTAACCAGGCTAGACTGGACACTTTCTTTCTTTAAATTTAGCTAAATAAACGCTTAAATATATTTCTTAGCTGACTTAATAGTAGATGTACTCCTGAGTTTAACGAAATGTTCAAATCAGCTGGATTTAAAAAAAAAAAGTTCGCGATTTTATGCAGGCGCCAGGCGGGTCAAACCGGACGCTTTCTTTCTTTAAATTTAGCTAAATAAACGCTTAAAAAATATATTTCTTAGCTGACTTAATAGTAGACGTACTCCTGAGTTTAACGAAATGTTCAAATCAGCTGGATTAAAAAAAAAAAGTTCGCTGACTTTTATGCAGGCGCCAGGCGGGTCAAACCGGACGCTTTCTTTCTTTAAATTTAGCTAAATAAACGCTTAAAAAATATATTTCTTACCTCACTATAGCAGACGGGCTCCTGAGCTGAACCAAATGTGAAATCAGCTGGATTTAAAAATCCGCGGTGTGGTTTATGAGTGGTATCTTGCAAACAAAAACAGCTACCGGTACATCCACAGCAGGGAGCGGGCAGCGACAGAGTCATCAGTCCGACCAAAGGAGGCTTTTTTCGGACACATGCAAGTAGAAACTTCTGGAAGTGGCCCCTCTTCCTCTTCGCTCTCTGAGTCCTCTGCTGGCTGCTGCCTACAGCGCCCGTATAGCGGCCGAAACTGGTACTGCACCATTTTTGCCAAAAATGAAAAACGAAGAATCAGAGCGAAAAATGGGTCTAAAAATATGGGAAAAAATCCATAAATAATACTCTTCGGTGTTTAATACGCTGGACATTCAAATGAGCAAAAATACAGCGTATAATACACCGGTTTTTACGGTACTGTTAGCTGTGTTTGTTAGCAAGATAAGTCAAGAACCACGGGACAGATTTTTATCAAACACAGAAAGTAATCACTGTATGGACATTTACAACTGACTAGCTTTATGAGATGTTTGAGATTTAAAGGAGACCACATATAGGTATTTAAAATTTTTATGTTATGTCTGTGTGCTATCTTGACAATATTAATTCATTTTAATACACAAAATAATTCTTAGATAATTAATTATACCCTTTTTAATTCTGCCATTTTTAACTTTCGTTTTGAACGACCGGTTTCTTGAAGTCCACGCCCTTCAACGATCTGTTTACGCCCTCTGTAACAGCCAGTATCTGTAATGTGTTGTTGTTTTAAAATTAGCTCTTTTTTTATTACTCATTTGACTTACTGTTAGTGCTAGCTTAAGATAACTTACCGAAACCCGTCTGAGCGCGCCGCAATTAGCTGCTCCTTTTAGCATGAGACCACCCGAATCCGAAGCTAATGTTAGCTTGTTCCTCTTCCGGTGTTCGCCAGCTCCGCTCGTTGCACGCGGAGATTTTGGGAGTTATCGCTGTTCCAGTCAAGACAACAAAGTTCACCAAGTGTCTCCCGTAAATTAATCAGTAAGGAGAAGGTCCTCGCTGCTGCGAGGCTGCTGCGAGGGCAGCAGCGAGGCTGTACAGTTGAAGCTCCGCTCCATCCGCCAGAAGAGGGTCCCGTTGCCGCTGGTCCCTACGCCGGGGGTCCGCTCGTTTAATTTTTGCCGGCTGCGCGTTGGGAGCGATCGCAAATACACTAAAAATTGAACTAAAACATAAAAATAACAATTATACTTTATTTATAAAGCCATTTAAAAAAAACACAGCTGCAACAAAGTGCTGTACACATGAAATTAAGAACATATAAACAAAAGATGAGATGAAATCATGAAAAACAACAGTCATGTGTTTAATACAGAAGTGGGTTGAGCCTAACCAGGGGTTGCTAGGTGAGGGGCTGGACTCAGGTTTGAGGTGATTGGCTACGGCTTGTGACGTCAATAACTGCAGGAAGTGTGAATCCAGGTGTATTTATCAAAAATAAATAAATCTACTTAGAGTAAATAAACCACTGGGTGCATTTTTTTGGCACAAGGACTGTTTTTTTATGAAGTAAATACCCAAAGTTGAGTAAAAAAAACATTAAAAAGTGAATTTTGCATCTGTGGTCCCCTCTAAAAAAAAATCGATCTTTTAGCATTGTTGTTAGCGGTTAGCTACCGTAAACGGATACTATTTAGATAAATAACTCATGATCTACAGGACAGATTTTTATCAAACTTACAGAACGTAATTACTTGGTGGTCATTTACAAACTGTTAGCTGCAGGAGATGTTAAGAGCTAAAAAAAACATTAGATCTTTTAGCATCGTTGTTTGTTGTTAGCGGTTAGCTACCGTAAACTGATACTATTTAGATAAATAACTCATGATCTACAGGACAGATTTGTATCAAACTTACAGAACGTAATTACTTGGTGGTCATTTACAAACTGACCTGTACTGTACTGTATAAGACATTTGAGCTAAATTTCGATTTATTTATAATTTATTTTTGCAGCGCACGAGACTGTTTGGAAGAAGTCAAAGCGAAAATTTAAATCCAGCAGATTTGACCATTTCGTGAATTTATTAAGGAACGGTTAAGTTCAGGAACACTTGTTATAATGTCAGCTAAGAAATATTTTTTAAGCGTTTATTTAGCTAAATTTTAAAGAAATAAAGCCGTCCCACGCGTGCACGTGACTAAACTACTTTTTTTAATCCAGCCGATTTGACCATTTCGTGAATTTATTAAGGAACGGTTAGGCTTAGGAACCCTTGTGCTATAATGTCAGCTAAGAAATATATATTTTTAAGCGTTTATTTAGCTAAATTTTAAAGAAATAAAGCCGTCCCACCCGCGCACGTGGCGAAACTACTTTTTTTAATCCAGCTGATTTGACAATTGCGTTCATTTATTAAGGAAAAGTTCAGCTAAGACACATCTTTGCTATAATTTTCAGCAAACAAATAATTGTTTTTACCGTGTTAATCTTGTAAAGTCCTTCCGTGCGCGCTCGCTCCTGTGGCAGACATTTGCAGCAGAGCTAAACACCCGGACCACATTTCCAGATTGTCTCAGCGGTGATGCGTCACGTCAGTGGTGGGTGACGCGTTACATCGGCGGTGACGTAGGTACTAGGGCTGTGCGATATGACGATATATATCGTGGGGACGATAGAAACGTGTCTATCGTGCTACTTTCCTTCTATCGTCTCTATCGTGATAAATAAGAATAAAAAAGTAACTGTCGTTTTGCGAGATGACGGCGCTGCTTTATGTTTGACGTACGCGCGGGTTTGCGACACATGCTTTACGTTGTTAAACTCGAGTTCAACAGAGACGCAGCCGGCATGAAGCCGGTGTCACCAGATATCTATGGGTGTCACAACATGGTGAAACAGCTGCACAGGCAGCCCAAGAAGAAGAACTTTTACCAAAAAGAGGGGAAGCTCACCTTGTTAGCTTCCATTATTTAGCTCCGCTGAAACTCTGAGACAAAATGGGTCCAGAGGACACGAAGTTCAACCGAGTCCGAACTCGGGTCCAGTTAACCAATACAAAACAGACCAGAGACACAACAGAACCGGAATCAAACGCAACGTTTTCTCTTTTCTGTTTCAATGCCTTGTTTACTCCAGATTCCAATCAGAGCGGATTTCTTCTTTGTGGGTTTTATTAGCAGCCGTTGTTTTACCGCCACCTGCAGGAAAAAATCCTAATAAATACAATAACAGCCAGAACCAGAACAACAAGCAGCAACAGACTGTTTACAATCTAACTAATCAAGTTTTTTAAAGGTGCAGTCTGCAGTTTCTGTAGTGCAGTCTGTAAGTTTTCTAAAAATATATTTTTAACATATTTCTTTACTCTGTCACTATTTCCTGACAGACTGATGTTAGACAAAGTAATCTCTGAAAAAAACTATATTCCCCTTGCTTCTCCAGGTGTTACTAAAAGCATTTCTAAAAAGCCACAGTGACCCGCCGTTAACCAGGCAATAAAAACTGAGTTTTTAACCAGCCAATAAAAACAGAGCTTCTCACTTCTCACGCTCCTAACTCACGCCCCTGCCTGCCCCAGCGGCCACGCACATTCTCGTTCAAAGGACTGTAAAGCGATGCAAAACTGTTTTGTATGTGACGCAAATGTATTAAATTCCCCTTCTTCATTAGCCTGGTTTAAACCAGACCCTTGTCCTTCACTTCGCTTTGGACTAGGGTCTGGCATCTCTGCCATAGAAAACGATTTCTCCTGGAGATTTTTGAATGGACCAATCAGAGAACAGGAGGCAGAGTTTTGTTAGTTTAGCCTGGCGAGGTCCAGGCTATCAGATAAATTGCTCAGAAACCACTCGGTGGATATTTTTTCTGCCACCAGTGTGTAATTATATGTCTTTAATTTACTGACTGTTGGCCTAGATGAAACATTTGAGATAAAATTCGATTTTTTATCATTTATTTTCGTAGCGCACCCGAGGCTGTTTGGAAAATATCAAACCGAAACTATTTAATATCCAGCAGATTTGACCATTTCGTGAATTGATTTAGGAACTGTTAAGCTCAGGAACACTTCTGATATAACGTCAGCTATGAAATATATTTTTTCTCCGCAGAGAAATAATAGTTTTTTACCTTGTTTTGATGAAAATTCGTTCGTGGCGGCAGCCATTTTGAATGACGACGTCAGTCGACATCGTTCAAAACTCCGCCTTCTGCTCTCTGATTGCTCAGGAACACTTCTGATATAACGTCAGCTATGAAATATATTTTTTCTCAGCAGAGAAATAATAGTTTTTTACCTTGTTTTAATGAAAATTCCTTCGTGGCGGCAGCCATTTTGAATGACGACGTCAGTCGACATCGTTCAAAACTCCGCCTTCTGCTCTCTGATTGCTCAGGAACACTTCTGATATAACGTCAGCTATGAAATATATTTTTTCTCAGCAGAGAAATAATAGTTTTTTACCTTGTTTTATTGAAAATTCCTTCGTGGCGGCAGCCATTTTGAATGACGACGTCAGTCGACGTCGTTCAAAACTCCGCCTTCTGCTCTCTGATTGGTCCGGTCAAAAATCGGCCGGAGAAATCGTTGTCTATGGGAGGAATCCCAGACTGTGCAGTGAAGGGAAATGAGAATTGAGCGGAGCTGTGCAGGAAGGCGAGGGCCAGGCTACTTCTTCATCCCTGATCTGGACTTTTCTTTTGTTTTTTGTTTTTGCCAAAAGTCAAGTGATCGCTTCTTCCTCCGCTGACTCCATGACTGAAACAATGAGGAAATGAATGAATTTGTCGAGCGAATTAAACTCTGGTTCAACGTGGCTGCGCGAGGCTCTGCAGATTTGCTGGTGTTCTGGTGTGCTGGACCAGCGCTCCATGTTTTTATTTTATTTTTTAGAACGTTTTATTAACATATAAACACAGAAGATCGCAGCGGTAAGGAGGTTGAGCTGAATTTCAGCGAGAGCAAGGGGGAGCAGAGCCATATATGGCTCTGAGGGGGAGGGATCAGAATGCTTTCCCTGTTTAAATTTTTTCTAAGTGCTGCGTTCTACAGAAACTGCAGACTGCACCTTTAAGTGTTTGTCCATGTAGTGGACCTACCCAGAGCCATATATAGTGAGAGTTCCGACACCCTTTGATCTCACCGACAGGCGGTCAATCGTTCCAAACAACGGCTATGGAAACCTTGTGGAGCTGCGCCCTCTGGCGGCGACGGAGCGCTACTGCAGGTAGCGTCAGACTGTAACCAGAGCCATGGAACAAATCGCCCCCTCCATGACCCACGTGACTTCCGCATTCCATTCTTACAACGGAACTCTATGGAAGTGTCGCAACTCTCACTTTATATGGCTCTGGACCTACCTAGGGTCAAACTGAAGTCTTTTTGAACTGTTCCAGTGATGACCTTTACTGACCTTTCAGTGAACAGACATTTACTACAAATTATTCCATTAGTGTAATCTGAGAACATAGTCACCAAAAAAGACTATTGGCTTCTTTAATTTTATTCTAATGTAATCAAAAGAATAACTTTTTGTCATTTTCATATGTGTTATATGCTGTGTTATTCTTTAAATGTGGAGCATTACTGTGTTACTTGACCATATAATGGTGTCAGAGTGAATTTTATGTCAAATTGTGATTTTCAGATTTGTTTTAGAAGTGTTAAGACGCTAATCCAAGTATTTTACCTCTTGGAGTCTATGCGTCTGTCTTTTCCCTAAACATTTCCCTCTGCTTCTGGCTGTAACCTTGGGTCGTGATAACAGCAAGTAAACTCCTCGACTGTTTCTTTTGAACCAATCGGAGAGGGACAAGTCTCAGATCCTTTCTTAAAGTTCTAAGCTAAGCTGGAACTGACAGTTTGCTGAGGACTTCAATGCCATGAGGTTCCCCAAAGAGCTGAATGAACGCCAGTCACACGCTAAGGACGCGTCATTCAGTTAAAGACTTATAACATGCCAAGTCATAAGTCCTCTTCAAGAGCTGGAAAGCTCCAAGCTCTCTAGAACTTTCTTAAGGAATGCTTTATTTTGAACTAACCCAGAAGCTGCCACTATCTTTGACGGAGAAAGCAGGCCTCACGACACGTCGAATCCATAAACACGCCGAGGTATGACCGGACTTCACGGTCCCAGAACCTGTGAAGCTAAACTGCTCCTCAACTCTACCAAACGAGACGGACGTCCAAACAGGTAGAGTTGCTGTTGAATGGAACGTGCACGGGAGTCGAGCTGGTTTTCGTATGGAGAAGTGTCATCTCTGATTAAACTCAAAATAGATAACTTCCTCTTAAATCTCTCCAACCTCTTTTATTCCTCCTATTTCTTTTTCCTTCATTCCAAGCTGGTAACTACATTTTAAAGGGGACCACACATGCAAAATTCACTTTTTAATGTTTTTTTACTAAACTTTGGGTATTTACTTCATAAAAAAACAGTCCTTGTGCCAAAAAAATGCACCCAGTGGTTTATTTACTCTAAGTAGATTTATTTATTTTTGATAAATACACCAGGATTCACACTTCCTGCATTTATTGACGTCACAAGCCGCCAGCCAATCAGATCAAACCTGAGTCCAGCCCCTCACCTAGCAACCCCTGGTTAGGCTCAACCCACTTCTGTATTAAACACATGACTGTTGTTTTTCATGATTTCATCTCATCTTTTGTTTATATGTTCTTAATTTCATGTGTACAGCACTTTGTTGCAGCTGTGTTTTTTTAAATGGCTTTATAAATAAAGTATAATTGTTATTTTTATGTTTTAGTTCAATTTTTAGTGTATTTGCGATCGCTGCCAACGCGCAGCCGGCAAAAATTAAACGAGCGGACCACAGGCGGAAGGACCGGGTTCGACGGGACCCTCTTCCGGCGCGATGGAGCGGAGCTTCAACTGTACAGCCTTGCAGCAGCCTCGCAGCAGGCTCGCAGCAAGAGGACCTTCTCCTTACAGATTAATTTACGGGAGACACTTGGTGAACTTTGTGTTGTCTTCACTGGAACAGCGATAACTCCCAAAATCTCATCGCGTGCAACGAGCGGAGCTGGCGAAAACCGGAAGAGGAACAAGCTAACATTAGCTTCGGATTCGGGTGGTCTAATGCTAAAAGGAGCAGCAAACTGCGGCGCGCTCAGACGGGTTTCGGTAAGTTATCTTAAGCTAACACTAACAGTAAGTCAAATGAGTAATAAAAAAAGAGCTAATTTTAAAACAACAACACATTACAGATACTGGCTGTTACAGAGGGCGTGAACAGATCGTTGAAGGGCGTGGACTTCAAGAAACCGGTCGTTCAAAACGAAAGTTAAAAATGGCAGAATTAAAAAGGGTATAATTGATTATCTAATAATTATTTTGTGCATTAAATTGAAGGAATAGGGTCTGGATATCCCACAGAAATACCATAAAAATTTAAAAAATACATCTGAGGTCCCCTTTAAGCTAAAGAGCTGAAGGAAACATGAGGGAGCCACCATATTGTGTCTTTAAACACATACGGTGCCACCCAGATGTTAAGGATTTTAGGAGGTCAATATTAATACTGACCTCTTTACCTTAATTAATTTACTTATTCAGATTGAATAGTAATTTCACGGATTCTTTTCTTTTTCCGTTTACCCAATATTTCTGTGATCTTTATGATGGATAAGTAAAACAGAAGCCATAGAGTGACAATGGACACGTTAACTTAGTTTGGTGTGCCAAAGACACTACCATTTATTTAGAATAAATCAACTAAATTAACACCATTACACTTGATTGACATGATTTCACTTTCTTTCAATTTAATACGTCAGCACATTTAAATTGTAACAACAGACATAAATACAGGATGTCATTATACTTAGTCTGTGGCTCAGTCTTAGCTTAAAAATAGTTACCAGCTTAGAAATGGAGATGGAGAAATTTAAGGAGAGGTTAAAGGAGGAAGTTATTATCTTGAGTAGGGTTGGGCGATATGAGGAAAATATTATATCGCGATATTTTTTGGCTATATCACGATACACAATATATATCGCGATATCTCCAAAATCAATGAAAAAATGATTCAAAATTGATTAAAAAATGTCAACACTAAATTTGAACAAACTTAAATATTTTATTTTAACCATCAATTGCACACATAAATAAAAAGTACTTCAAGCAAAAAGGAAGAATAAATAATTTAAACTTAAAAAGGTGCTCTTGTGCTTTTAACATTAAAAAATATTAAATCAAAACATTTAAGGCCTTTAAAATACAAAAACAAAAGTGTAAACAGTGGCCATAAAATTTACTGACCCAGAACAGTCACAGGTAACAACTCTCAACAATTTGCATGTGCTGGTAATTTTTAACAACAAACCACAAAATGTGCACAAGTTTCAAACTGTGCCAAGTTCAGGCAATGTCTGCAAAACCTCTGAACAAGAACACAGTGAGCCTCTGTGTACTGTATCCGGTTTTATTGTGAAAGGGTCAGGGGGTTGTTTCCGGATTCACGAAGACGTTCTCTAAGTTGCTCTACAAAGTGTCGCATTGAATCCTTGTGTAAAAACACGACAGCCTCCACTCAGAAACGTGAACAGAGAGGTGGAGACATTATTAAATCAGCTGTTTATCATATACGCTAAAGACACGGTCAGTCTCAGCTGTGGAAGAAGACGGCTAACGCGTTAGCCATCTTGTTAGCCGCTAAGGACCGTATCTTTAGCGATAATGATAAAATGCTGATTTAATAATGTCTCCACCTCTCTCTGCGGTGCACGCATGACTAAATGAGCTCAGACCCGTGGTTTGTTTTAATGAAGCAGCAGCTGGAAAAACACTTGGTTCTGCTGTTTCATCATGCTCCACTCCGCTGTTTAAATGGTGAAAAAGATTCGTAGTTCCGACCTTTCTTCGGGATTATTTTCAGCATAGTCTACAAAAATATTTTTTATGCCCTCATCTGACAATTTAATCCAAACTAGCTCAGAACATTGTTTTTCCCCCTCAGCGCTCTTCATATCTGCCGTGTTTACATGTTGTGCTGAAAGTCTCCCCGGCTCCGTCCTCCTGCAGCCTGCAGGAAGGAGGGGGGCGAGTGGGCGCCCGCGCGACAGCAGGAGGATCCTCGATATACACGATATAGCCCTTTTAACCATCGCACATTTAAAATATCGCGATACATCGAGTATATTCGATATATCGCCCACCCCTAATCTTGAGTGTAACCAGAAATGACACTTTCCATACGACTTCTGCTAAACCCCAGGTACGTTTGTAAACAGCTCTTTACCTTTTGATGACAGCCTGGTAAGAGAAGACCTTGTAGCTTTTCAGATGTACGGGGTCCTTGCGGGGACCAGTACCTCTGAGCAGGTTATTCGTTTACCTTCCAACGTCTCCTGGTTTCGCGTTGGTCATCAGAAAATGCGTCAGCTCCTGGCCTCTGACTTCAAGATAACTTATTCCAGGAAGGAATAAACAAAGTTTTGAGCTTACGCTCGTTCGAAGTGGACTCATAACAACATGTTATTAGTCCTTAACTGGATGACGTGTCCTTAGCGTGTGACTGAGTTCATCCAGCCCTTTGGGACGACCTCACATCTTGAAGTTTTCCCAGCAGACTTCCTCGTTCCAGCAAAAACTTAGAACTTAGTAGAAGATCTGAGAGGAGCGAGACTTGTCTCTTCCCCATTGGTCCAAAAACCAGTCTAGCAGTTCACTTGTTATCACGATTCAAGGTGAAATTCAAAGCAGAGAGAAATTGTTTAGGAAAGTAGATAGTGCTGGAGCCGTTCTCATGAAACAACGGATTAACTGTCTTCTTCATTTCTAGACAAAACGGCCGGGTCTCTTTGACCTGAGCACTCAACTTTCACACAGCAGTGGACACAGTGATGTTTCACATTACAGAATAACAACATAAAAGCACACATCATGAAAATGACAAAATGTTATTCTTTTGATTACATTAGAATAAAATTAAAGAAGCCAATAGTCTCTTTTGGTGACTATGTTCTCAGATTACAACTAATGGAATAATTTGTAGTAAATGTCTTGCTTTACTGAGAGGTCAGTAAAGGTCATCACTGGACAGTTCAAAAAACACAGTTTCAAACTGGGTAGGTCCACTACATCTCCCCCCTTTTGGAAGCCATCGCCAGTCCTTGGGGATGGGGTCCAACACGAAAGGAAACCTTGAACTGTCTTTGATCTTGAAGTAATCCAGCAAGTGGAAAAGAAAAATCAAAAATTATAATCCCATAAAGTTTTTGGAACTTCCATACTGTTCGGAGGTAATCCCATTGCGAAAAGCTTTTAATCCCTTGGAAAACTGAGTCTGTTAACTCTTGGAAAACAAAGTCTGTGATCCTTTGGAAAACAAAGTCTTATAATCCACAGCGGTAATTCCACAGCAGTAATTCCATATCGATTAGAGTTGGTGATTTCATCAGCAACAATTGTTTTTATAATCAGCATGTAGAGGGGATCCCTCGATTGACGCAGAGGAGGCGACCCTTGGATGAAGGTTGAAGACCAAGCGTTGGAGCTGCAGGTCCCCACATCGAAGGTTGTTGGCTGGTTGGTTTCCAGTCAGTGCCACTCTGGTTCTATGTGTCATGCAATTCTGTGGTCCACAGACTAAGTATATAGACATCCGTATTTATGTCTGTTGTGTTACATTTAAGTGTGCTGATGCGTGTTAAATTGCAAGAAAGTGAAATTAATCAAGTGTAATGGTGTTGATTTTAGTTGATTTATTTTAAATAAATGGTAGTGTCTCCTGGCATACCAAACTAAAATCAACGTCTCTGTCACTTAATGGCTTTATGGTTTATTTATCTATCATAAAGATAACAGAAATATTGGGTAAACTGAAAAAGAAAAGAATCCGTGAAATTACTATTCAATCTGAATAAGTAATTAAGATATATAAAGTGCGTCAGTTTAATATTGACCTCCTCATATATCCTACATCTGGTGGCCTAGTACGAGTTTTTCTAATTAAGGATTATTCATAAATCTGTGATCTCTCATAAACTAGAGACGTTATTGTTGGCATAATTATCCAATTTTTAACTCTGAAGGTGACAACTTTTGGCTGTGAGTGTCTTAGTCGTAGCAGAAGTGCTTATACTGACATTTGAAGCTGAAATTGTTATTTGTTCAACTTTTTAAACGCTATAAGTAGTTTTGGTGGGTAGTTGTCAGGCTGTGTGGGAAGTGTCTTGGTGGTTCTGATAGACCCGGTCCAGATTACTTGTCCACAAGCTGGGGCGATCTCACTGCAAAATGACTAGTCATTTTTAGAAGCTATTAACATCTACAAGATTGCTGTGGTTGTATTTTTACATTTTAGTGCAGGTCAAAATAAGCATATTACTGTTGAAACATCGTCTGATAGTGGATCTGTTCAGACCCGAGTTTCTGCTCCATTAAAAAGTGGACCGGAACCAACCTTGACGCGCTCCGAGAGAGTCCGTGTTGTGTTACAGTTGAAGTGCTGTGTTACTAAGCGTAACCTAAGTTGTGCCTGTTTTAAATGTGGATTGCCACGTTTCAGAATTTTGGAAAGTTAATTTGAAGTGTTTATGAGTTGTGTAAGAGTCTATAAAATTGTGTTCTGTTGTGCTAAGGTAACGTTAAAGTGACGTGTCATACACGTTTGTTTATGAGCTGTGATTGGATAAAACGAGTGCCGTGATCCGTCAATCACGTATCATGTCTGTAAAGCGAGCGCTGATTCGCTGAAAGTGGGGACGCACGCCGATGCGACCCGCCCACTATTGTCGTCATTTCCAGGTGCTGCGCCTTATGAGCTGTGATTGGATGAAACGAGAGCTGTGAGCTGTCAATCACTCTCGTATCTATAAAGCGAGCACTGATTCGCTGAAGTGGGGGAAGCACGCCGCTGCGACCCGCCCATTTTTGTCGTCATTTTCAGGTGCTGCACTTTGTATGACAGCTTACACTCACAAGACGAACGGAGATTTCACTAAAAGTTCTCTCAAGACATCATAAAAAGTCAGCATTTTTATGGTGAAATACCACCTTTAAAATTGTTTTGTGCACGAACCAAAAACTCCTGTTTATTTTAAATACAATTTTTAGAAAATCAGAGGCACAGACAAACATTTTTGCTTATTTTAAATACAAAAGAGTTCAAAATAACAAACAAAAGTACAGTTTTCACTCCAGATAACTGCAGCAACACTCAAACGGTTTTACTGAAACTGAAATACATTCTCTTGGAGCAAAATAAAACAGGATCTGCTAACATTTTAGTGTGAACATTGCATTTATTTGAAATCTTTAAAAAGGCGTTTGAGTGAAAGACAGAAAAATTAAGCGTGGTTTAATGGTAATTGTTTTAAAAGATGGTAAATGGTAAATGGAGCTTATTTATATAGCGCTTTCCAGCCCCCTGTGAGGAGCCCCAAAGCGCTTTACAATACCAACCATCCACCCATTCATACACACATTCATACACCGGTAGCGGCGACTGCCATGCAAGGCGCCTTCCAGTCCTACTGGAAGCAACTCAGGGTTAGGTGTCTTGCCCAGGGACACAACGACACATGGTGTGAGGAACTGGGATTCGAACCTCCAACCTTCCGATTGGGGGACGACTGCCATTACCACTACGCCACGGCCGCCCCTATAAGATAAGTCTATTAAGTTAATATGGCCACAAAGGCTTTAATTTACAACATTTTTCATTGAGGGTAAAACCTAAAATAAATAAAAGGTACTAAATGAATAAAGGACTTGTTTATAAATTACAAGAATAAAACCAGAAAGCTGTTTTAGTTAAATAACTCACTGCTAAGAAAACATTTATTTGCATACACTATAATAAATACCATCTTATTGATTCAAACAAAATCAAAACAAAAAGATGGCATAAAAAGAAGAAGAGGATAAGGATTCTAGTCTGATGGATCTGGTCACAGATTCAGAATCGGATCCAGGGTCGGATCCTGAATCAGATCCTGAATCAGATCCTGAATCGGATCCAGAGTCAGATCCAGAGTCAGATCCAGAGCCAGTGGACCCAGATCCTCAAGGTCTGGATCAAAAGCCTGAAAAACATAAGCCAGACTGGATTGATGGGATTTTAGGGCAGCTTACAAAAATATTCACAGATTATGGTAAAAAAGTGCCTGAAATGAATCCATCAACATTAAACTCAGAGCTGAAAATAGTGGCAAGCAATGGCTCAACAAAGGAAGCAAAGGTCAGTATGGAGCGCTTGGCAAAGCTGGCCCTGTTACTAAAGGCCAGGTTGGACCAGGAAGTCAGAGAGACTTCAGGTCTAGAGCATGATCTGAAGCGTGAAAAAGGAGCACGCAAGGCGGATAAGTCAGCATACGATGTTGATTTACAACTAGCTCGAACTGAAGCTGAAAAGCTGCAGGTGGAGGTTCAGTCACTAAAACAGTCTCAGATGGACGATGCAGATCAACAGGTTTGCAAACAAAAACAGGGTGAGATTGAACGTTTGAAACAAAATTTACAGGAGGTAAATGATTCACGTGATGAAGTCATACGAAGCGAAAAACATACTTTAAAGTTATACGAGGAGTTAGTACGTGAAAATCTCAGAACTCATGAACAACATGAGGCGGTCATTCTTGAGAAAGATTAACTCTACAGTCGGTGTTATGAATTACAACGCGTGTGTACAGAAAACCGAGTAGAATTAAAAGAGTGCAAGGAGAAGCTGGCCTCAACTGAATACAAATTAATCAAAGAAAAGAAAAAACGTCTGGCATTAATTAAAGGTCAGTCTCCAGATACGCCCAGACCTCCAACACCACCACCTAGAACACCAACTCTTATCGCCTAAACCACCACGCCGTCCCTTAAAGGGCGAGATACACTCGAGCGTCCTCACGATACGCCAATACGCAGCGTACGTACGCCCCGTACGCAGCGTAGCCCCGCGTAGCCCCTCAGGGCAAGTACGCGCAAAAGTATTTTTTTACTACGCATACGCGATTCGCATACGCGATGCGCGGTGTCTGATCTAAACTTCCCCGGCGCCGGACTGTTTTGTATGTTACACAAATGAAATAAATTCCTCTTTTTTATCGCTGATCGGGCCTTTTCTTTTGTTTTTTTGCCTAAAGTCAAGTAACCGCTTCTTCCTCCGTTCACTCGATGAATGAAATGAATGAATTCAGGTCCTACCTGGGTGCGCGATGTTTTATATATTCCCTGGTGGGCTGTGGTGGGCTGTGGGCTGCAGGAAAAGCACTCCGTGCTCAGCTGCTCATATTACAACAAGGAGAACGCGAGCGTTTGGAGCGAAAAACTAGCGGAAGTGACGATCGGAAGTGACGGTACGGAGGAAATGACGTTAGAATTTGGAGCGAAAACACGAGAATCTACGCGAGAACGAAAGCCGAGTGTAGCAGCGGCTCCGTATACGCGCGTATACGGAGTCTGCTTCAGTGTATCTCGGGCTTAAGGCCTCTAAAACCAACAAACCCACCGAATGCGCCGGTGGGTGGATCTGATAATAAACCACAAACTCCTCTCTCAATGGCTGAACTACGGAGTATAGCTAAAAGCATTCAAACCTTCGCTCCAGGCCCGATGGGCTCACATGAAACCAAGATCTATCTCGATGACCTTGATTTCTAGCTTCAATGCTTCCCAGAAGCTACAGTTGATGATAAAGTCTGTCTGGTAAGGTTAACCTCGGACAGGACAGTGCATGCTTTCATGAAGCGTCAACGAGACGCCGTTACGAAAGACTACAGTCTTTTATGTGCTGCGCTGATAAAGGAGTATACTCCCTGCACGGGGCCCGATGGCATTCCAGCTGCGGCTGACATCAAGCAAGGTAGGAATGAGCACCCAAGGTCATATTATGACCGAATATTCCGTGCCTATTTCGGTGACAGATGCGAACCAGAAATGGAGGAAGAGGTTGGGTTTAAATTAGCCTGGTTAAAACCAGACCCTTGTCCTTCACTTCGCTTCGTACTAGGGTCTGGACTTTCTCCATTGAGAAACGATTCTTGCTGGAGGCGTGGCCTCTGCCTGAGAACAAAACCATTGGATCTTAGAAAAATTTTGAACAGGGAAAAGCGTTCTGCTCCCTCCCCCTCTGTGCTCTGCCGAACTTGACATCAGCTCCGCCCCCTGCTGCATTTTCTCTCGCTGCCTGCATATTCTGTGTTTATATGTTAATAAAACGTTTGAAAAATATAAAATAAAACCATGTAGCGCTGGTCCAATACACCAGAAGACCAGAAAATATGCAAGGACTCGGGCAACAACGTAAAGCCCGAGTTTTTTTCTCTCGTGACAACCTGAGGCACTTCCTTATTCTTTGCACTCAGCGGAGAGAGAGGAGGAGGAGGAGGAGGGAGGAGGGAGCGATCACTTGACTTTTGGCCAAAAAAACAAAAGAAAACTCCAGATAAGGGATTAAGAAGGGGAAATTAATACATTTGTGTCACATATAAAACAGTCCTGCATCGCTTTGCATCGCTTTGAATGAGAACATGCGGCTGCTCGCTGGCTGCGAGCTGGGACAGGTGGGGGCGTGGGTTAGGGGCCAAAAACTCCGCCCCTTCTGTTCTCTGATTGGTCCGGTCAAAAATCAGCCGGAGAAATCGTTCTCTATGGGAGAAGTCCCAGACTGAGCAGTGAAGGGAAATGAGAATTGAGCGGAGCTGTGCAGGAAGGCGAGGGCAAGGCTAGGTTTAAATATATCTTCAGCAAAAATCTCTGCCCTGACATAAGAGAGAAAGTACATGTCAGCGCAAACTACAAAAGGAAATAAGAGATGTTTTTACAGGTCGCACACCAAACAAAACACCCTTTGAGGTGTGTCCGGGTGAAATGGTCAAATCCGACTCACTAGAGCTGGAAAGGGCGCGGACACCGACTTCTTATCCTACAAAAGGTGAGAAAAAACAGAATTTTCGACCTAACAGACCACGTAGTGAAGGTGCCCGCTAGAACAATGACCCGAAGTGGCTCAGACAAGACCCAGAGGTCGGAAAACGATATCAAAAGGGGGACGCACGTCCAAAGGACAAGAAAGATGGATACAAAAGTAAACCGTATAACAAAGGGTGGTCCCAACAGGAACCCCCAAGTCAAGGACAAGCCCCTCCTGCCCCTCGAACTGAACAGTCCGAGACAGGCAAAAAATTGCAAAAGTTCCAGAAGAAAGGCCATAAACCTCTGTCCCCAGAAGAGATGGAGAACATACGTCGGTTGTTAGAAAAGTGGGATAATACAAGCAATTAGGGCTGGGCCATATCATATCGTTTACGATAATACCGGTAAAAATAGCTTGCCCGGGCAAAAAAAAGATATCATGATATGCTAATTTCATGACGTGATACGTAAGGACGCCCCGCCCCCCAACCGAGCGCTTCAAACTGAACTGCGCACCTCTCTTCCACCAGTCTGTACTGGTGTAAAACGTTAGCTAAAATGATAAAAACAAACCGCGCGTCGTGTCAGCTTCTGTCCCCTGCTCTGAACAGCAGGTAGAGGATCAAATGCCCCCACCCCCACTGAGCAACCGCGCTGCGGGCTGGTCTCCCTCGCTCTGAAAACTGTCTCTACAAACACGCGCGCTCTCCACGGACCAAGAGAAAACCACAGTGAAGTTATTTTCAAGTTGGAAGTTGGATATTCGAGCTCCGTGTCTTCATCGGTGCGTTGCTCTCGTCAGTCCAC
This sequence comes from Garcialebias charrua, assembly GCA_038048925.1. Taxonomy (NCBI): domain Eukaryota; kingdom Metazoa; phylum Chordata; class Actinopteri; order Cyprinodontiformes; family Rivulidae; genus Garcialebias; species Garcialebias charrua. The sequence continues at coordinate 29,421 of JBBPBX010026874.1, forward strand.
TTCATGGAGTCTGATTTCGGGCAGCCGCGCTGAGTCTGCCCCTATTCAGAGACGTCATGGTTCACTTAGGGACCGTCAACAAATTTTCGACCGTGTCACTCTTTAGAAACAAAGAATAATATATTTTACATGGAGAGTGATTTAGGAAACTACACCTGAACTTTAGTTTTTGTGGTGGTTTTTGTTTATCAATCAATCAATCAATCTTTATTTATAGAGCCCTTTTCAGCAGCCAGAAGGTGCACAAAGTGCTGAACAATACAGAAATAAAACAAACAATAAAAAATAACAATAAAAAACATCCATCCATCCATCCATCCATCCATCTTCTTCCGCTTATCCGGGGTCGGGTCGCGGGGGTAGCAGCCTAAGTAGGGAGGCCCAGACTTCCCTCTCCCCAGCCACTTGGAGCAGTTCCTCCGGGGGAATCCCAAGGCGTTCCCAGGCCAGCCGAGAAACATAGTCCCTCCAGCGCGTCCTGGGTCTTCCTCTGGGTCTCCTCCCGGTGGGACGTGCCCGGAACACCTCACCAGGGAGGCGTCCAGGAGGCATCCTAACCAGATGCCCGAGCCACCTCAACTGGCTCCTCTCGATGTGGAGAAGCAGCGGCTCTACTCCGAGTCCCTCCCGGATGACTGAGCTTCTCACCCTATCTCTAAGGGAGAGTCCAGCCACCCTGCGGAGAAAACTCATTTCAGCCGCTTGTATCCGAGATCTTGTTCTTTCGGTCATAACCCAAAGCTCATGACCATAGATGAGGGTGGGAACGTAGATCGATCGGTAAATTGAGAGCTTTGCCTTTTGACTCAGCTCTCTCTTCACCACGACAGACCGGTACAGCGCCCGCTTCACTGCGGACGCTGCACCTATCCGCCTATCGATCTCACGCTCCAGTTTTCCCTCATTCGTGAACAAGATCCCGAGATACTTAAACTCCTCCACTTGGGGCAGGACCTCCTCCCCGACCCGGAGAGGGCATGCTACCCTTTTCCGGCTCAAGACCATGGCCTCGGATTTGGAGGAACTGATCCTCATCCCGGCCGCATCACACTCGGCTGCAAACCGCTCCAGTGAAAGTTGTAAATCACGAACTGATGAAGCCAGTAGGACCACATCATCTGCAAAAAACAGAGAAGCGATTCTAAGGTCACCAAAACGGATCCTCTCAACACCTTGGCTGCGCCTAGAAATTCTGTCCATAAAAGTTATGAACAGAATCGGTGACAAAGGGCAACCTTGGCGGAGTCCAACTCTCACCGGAAACGAGCCTGACTTACTGCCGGCAATGCGGACCAAGCTCTGACACCGGTCGTACAGGGACCTAACAGCCCTTATCAAAGGGCCTGGTACCCCATACTCCCGGAGTACCCCCCACAGAACCCCCCGAGGGACGCGGTCGAATGCCTTCTCCAAGTCCACAAAACACATGTAAACTGGTTGGGCAAACTCCCACGCACCCTCCAGGACCCTGCTGAGGGTGTAGAGCTGGTCCAGTGTTCCACGACCAGGACGAAAACCACACTGCTCCTCCTGAATCCGAGGTTCGACTATCCGACGGACCCTCCTCTCCAGAACCCCTGAATAGACCTTACCAGGGAGGCTTAAGAGTGTGATCCCCCTATAGTTGGAACACACCCTACGGTCCCCCTTTTTAAATAGGGGAACCACCACCCCAGTCTGCCAATCCAAGGGAACTGCCCCCGATGTCCACGCGATATTGCAGAGTCGCGTAAGCCAACACAACCCTACAACATCCAGAGCCCTAAGGAACTCCGGGCGAATCTCATCCACCCCCGGAGCCTTGCCACCGCGGAGCTTTTTAACCACCTCGGCGACCTCAGCACCAGAGATCGGAGAACCCGACCCAAAGTCCCCAGGCTCTGCTTCCTCAGTGGAAGACGTGCCAGTAGGATTGAGGAGGTCTTCGAAGTATTCCGCCCACCGACTCACAACATCCCGAGTTGAGGTCAGCAGCACGCCACCTCCACCATAAATGGTGTTGGTCTCGTACCTCTTTCCCCCCCTGAGACGCCGGATGGTGGACCAGAATCGCCTCGAAGCCGTACGGAAGTCATTCTCCATGGCCTCTCCGAACTCCTCCCACGCCCGAGTTTTTGCCTCAGCAACCACCCGAGCCGCATGCCGCTTGGACTGCCGGTACCTATCAGCTGCTTCCGGGGTCCCACAAGCCAAAAAGGCCCAATAGGACTCCTTCTTCAGCCTGACAGCATCCCTCACTGCCGGTGTCCACCACCGGGTTCGAGGGTTGCCACCTCGACAGGCACCAACAACCTTGCGGCCACAGCTCCGATAAGCTGCCTCGACAATAGAGGCGCGGAACACGGCCCACTCGGACTCCATGTCCCCCGCCTCCCTCGGAACGTGTTCAAAGCTCTCCCGGAGGTGGGAGTTAAAGCTCCGTCTTACGGGAGACTCTGCCAGACGTTCCCAGCAGACCCTCACGATACGTTTGGGTCTGCCAGGTCTGACCGGCATCCTCCCCCACCATCGGAGCAAACTCACCACCAGGTAGTGGTCAGTAGACAGCTCCGCCCCTCTCCTCACCCGAGTGTCCAAGACATGCGGCCGCAGATCAGATGAGACGACAACAAAGTCGATCATCGAACTGCGACCTAGGGTGTCCTGGTGCCAAGAGCACATATGGACACCCTTATGCTTAAACATGGTGTTCGTTATGGACAATCCATGACGAGCACAGAAGTCCAATAACAGAACACCACTCTGGTTCAGATCAGGGGGGCCGTTCCTCCCAACCACACCCCTCCAGGTCTCACTGTCATTGCCCACGTGAGCGTTGAAGTCCCCCAGTAGAACAAGGGAGTCCCCAGGAGGCGCACTCTCCAATACCCCCTCCAAGGACTCCAAAAAGGGTGGGTAGTCTGAGCTGCCGTTTGGTGCATAGGCACAAACAACAGTCAGAGCCCGTCCCCCCACACGTAGGCGAAGGGAGGCTACCCTCTCGTTCACCGGGGTGAACCCCAACGTACAGGCACCAAGATGGGGGGCAACCAGTATGCCCACTCCTGCTCGGCGCCTCTCACCAGGGGCAACTCCAGAGTGGAAGAGTGTCCAACCCCTCTCAAGGAAACTGGTTCCAGAGCCAGAGCCATGCGTTGAGGTGAGTCCGACTATTTCTAGTCGGAACCTCTCAACCTCACACACTAGCTCAGGCTCCTTCCCCACCAGAGAGGTGACATTCCATGTCCCAATGGCCAGCTTCTGTAGCCGAGGATCAGACCGCCAGGGTCCCCGCCCTCGGCCGCCACCCATCTCACATTGCACCCGACCCCTTTGGCCCCTCCCACAGGTGGTGAGCCCATGGGAAGGGGGACCCACGTCTCCTCTTCGGGCTGTGCCCGGCCGGGCTCCATGGGTAAAAGCCCGGCCACCAGGCGCTCGCCAGCGTGCCCCACCTCCGGGCCTGGCTCCAGAGTGGGGCCCCGGTGACCCGCGTCCGGGCGAGGGAAAACTTAGTCCATTAATTGTACTCATCATAGGGGTTTTTTGGGCTGCACTTTGTCTGATCCCTCACCTAAAATAATAAAATAAATATATATAAAATAAAAAACAGCCAGTTAAAAATTAAAAACAATTTAGACCTAACAAGAATGTCAAAGAACTACTGTAGGTATTAAAAGCCTAAAGATAGTCCATTATATTTTGTGCAGACTTTTTCAATCTAAATAACAGATCTTTTTTATTTATTTAATTTATACTGACTGAATACTTTACTAAATAAAGTAATTTCAGTCAAATTAACCCTTGTTGTTTTAATTTTTTTATAATACTGCAAAGTAACATGTTAAATTAATTTGGTCAAATAAATAAATTTGATTTCTTTTTTTTGGGGTTATATCACGAAATTTATCGTTATCGTGATATCGCTCTGAAATATCACGATACAATTTTTGAGCCATATCGTCCACCCCTACAAGCAATGATAACAAACCTGGAGTGATGTGTAACACTATCATTGATAGTAAGTCAGAGCACGCAAATCATGACAGTCAACAAGATACTGATGGTCAGGATGCTGACAATCAGGGTAATGACAGTCAAAACATTGACAGTCCAGAATATGACAGTCAACAAGACGTTGACAGTGACCATGACATCATTGTCACAGACTCCAACAACCCCTCATCAAACAAAGGGGGAGAAAACTCAAACATCGACGACAGTGACCCGCCACAAACTGAAAACTCAGACACGTTGGCGACTGCACTGACGGTTCAGATGAAAAAAGATTACACAGTCAGAGGTAAACGTAAACAAAAACGTTGGCCGAAACCTTTAAGGTTTCTGTGTGACTTTGTACAAAGGGGGGAGGCTATGAAAGCTTACCTGCCAATCACACTGGAAAGGGTCCTCACGCATGAAGCACTCCTGGATGGCGGAGCCGACATTACCATTATGTCAGCCAAACTGTTCGAGGAACTACGGACCGCCGCTAACGGTGTTCACAGGCAAATACCCCTTGTAAAAAGTGCTATAGAACTGCAGGGTCTCGCAGAGACGAGAACAACCCTAACAGCTATAGCTATGGTTCACATGCAGATTGGCAAAATGACATTATACCACCCGGTACATGTGTCTACACTTGATTCATTCCCATTTCTGGTTGGCCAAGACTTTATAAACCGCTTTGAAGCAATTATAGACTATGGCCGACAGAAAATGTGGAGCACAGTGAAAAAACCCTGCCAATAAAAGTGCCTCCTAGTTGTGATACAGACTGCCTAACTGCAGGTACCGCAAAGGACACACGGGGCACCTCATCAGAGGACAAGAGACAGGTAAGTGAACCTTCAAGAACAGGTGAGGCAGAAGCGGCCCAACAAGAAAGCCTCCTCTGCGAGCTGAAACAATTAGCACTCACTGAACACTACCTACAACAGGTAGTAAAAGGTGTCGAGATCCAGAGATCCCACACCAAAGATGCTGTACTGTCTCCTTGGACCGATAATTCAGCAATCAGCCAAGCTCTTTATGAAACCTTGGTTAAAAAACATTTGGGTCTAGAACTAACCAAGAAAGCTTTACGCTTTCATCTTGATCCCAAAAGTGAGCGGGTAATGACCGCAAATGGAGTCATTCGCCTGAACCTGAACTGGAACAAACGAGAACTGGTCCACCCGTTCCTCGTGGTCCGAAACTTACCACATGCATCCTACATAGGCTCTGACATTTTGGTAAGATTGGGTGTCCGAGTGGACACCGTCAACAATGTACTGTGGTCACTGGAAACAGACAAAATGGATTATCCTGTGCTAAGCACAGAAAATCTCAAAGCTGGACAGACCATACCAGAAGTCTACGAGGTTGCTTGCAACCAAACCATCATAGTACTACCTCAAGCAATGAACCAGATGGTGGAAGTTCACATCATAGCTAATCAAGTTATTAGCCAAAAACAGGCATACTTTCAACTATCTCCTAAGTTTTCCAACTTAGGACTGTCCATTGAGGCCACAAGACAAGTGAGCCTCGACTGCAGAACCACATCTGTTGCTGTGTGTAACACAGGCACAGAAGCGGTACTGATCAAGAAATACACAAAAATAGGATGGTTGATCTCCAATGATTTCCACAATTTTGAACTGAGCATTCCATTCCTGGGAGGACTCCCAGAATACCTGGTCCAAAATGAATACATGGGGCAAGTCTTGTTCACAAAGCCAAAACAGGCCATAGCTCTCGTCTCTATCAATGAGGTCGACCAAGACATAGTCTACGGGGTCGGTCTAAACCGAGACAACGGCCTAGGCCCTCAAGCCTATAGTGTCCTGCCTATAAACAGGGTAAATGACACAGAAAGGGACTCATTGGAGCTCCCCAAAGAACAAGAACCCCTCTAAATTTCTTCACAGATTGAACAGATGGTCGCCCAAGCAGACGCCCTGAAAACTGATGAAGGGACAGACTTCGCCAAGTTCTCTTAAAATATGAGAAATCATTTTCAACTGATTCAATGGATTGTGGGTTGACCACGCTCCACTCAGTGAGCATCCCAACCCTGCCTGAAGCTCCACCCACATTTGCCAGACAGTACAAGATTCCTCTGGCAACACATCAACCTATCAGGGAAATCCTTGATAACCTCTTAAAGAATGGTATCATCAGATACTGTAACAACACTTACTCTACGCCTTTATGGCCAGTGTTAAAACCAAATGGAAAGTGGAGACTTACAATTGATTACAGAAAGCTAAACAAACAAGTTCCCTTAGCAAGGTGGCCAATGACCCAGCTCCAACAGGAACTGCTCAAGGTCACCAATGGTAAGTACTTCTCGACCCTCGACGTCACCTCTGGTTTTTGGACCATCCCTGTGTGCGCCGAGGACCAGTACAAACTAGCTTACACTTTTGGTGGCTGACAATACACCTTTACCAGGTGTCCCTTTGGCTACGCTAACTTACCTGCAGAGTTCAACATCTTCTTGAACAAAGCATGTCCAGACGCCCACGAGCATGGGACACTGATTTACGTGGACAATGTCCTTTTGAGGCAGCCAACACTGGACTCACATTTGGCTGAGATCGGCCACGTTCTGAATCAGCTAACAACTGCTGGTGCTAAAATATCACTGTCAAAATGCCAGTGGTGCAGAACCAAGATGGACTACGTTGGCCTACTTGTACGACCATAGCTGACTTGCACCCAAGGCCTTGACAATCTCAAAGTCCCCACCAATCTCAAAGAACTACAAAGTTTTCTTGGCGTGTATAACTACTCGAACCAGTTCATAGAAAACTATGCAGACCTTGCAAAGCCACTGACTGAACTCCTTAAGAAAGACGTTCCATTTGTCTGGACTGACAAACAGCAGCAGGCAATGGACGCTCTTATAAACAGGATCAAGTCAGCCCCATGTTTAGTCTACCCAGACTACAACAAAGAGTTTTACTTGGAAGTGGGCTTCTCAGCTCATTGTATAAGTGCAGGTCTGTACCAAATACACGACAGAGACAAGCGTGTTGTGGCCTACGCCAGCAAGACGATGGCAGGCCCCGAGTTGAGATTCTCAGACTGTGAGAAAGCTCTACTGACCACAGTGTGGGCAGTAAAACATTTCTCCAGCTACATTGGTGGACAGAAAATCATTGTGGAAACACAACACCAGCCAGTGACTTTTCTAAATAGCGAACGCATCAGAGATGGTGTGGTAACAAACTCACGTGTTGCAACATGGCTCATGACGCTTCAAAGTTTTAACCTAAACATACGTTATGGTCAACACAAAAAGTCACATCTGGGGACGGACTTGGCAATCTGCCAAAAGTGTACACAAAATGTACCAGCCACCCAGCCGCCGGTTGAGGTAAAACCCCCAGTAACTGATGACCCGAATCACCACGTATTTAATGACAATATCTGCAAGGATATGACAGCATTGTACGTGGATGGATCTTCATTCCTCCGCGACAAAATCTGTAGAGCAGGTGTTGGAGGGGTTCCTCCAAGACCAAGAACAGATAACTTTCAGCTACAAATTAGACTCTCAGACTTCTCAGTACGCTGAGATTGCAGGAATCCTAATAGCTCTCCAGATGGTAGTAGAACGCTCCATCAAGACGCTAGTCATCTGCACTGACTCTAACTATGCTCGTTTGAGTTTCGCTTGTCACCTCGCTGTGTGGAAACAGAACGGTTTCCTAACAAGCGACAGAAAAGTGGTCAAACACAAAGAGCTTTTCATGGCATGTGATCACTTGGTGACATCACACGACTTACAGATCTACTGGAAGAAAGTTCCAGGACATTCAAGAGTCCCAGGCGATGACAAGCACTACAATGACATTGCAGATTCCTTAGCCAAAGAAGGAGCCGACAAAGGTCTGCTATGGTCCTTCGACCCCTCCTGGTTAATCAAGACTCTGCCAACACAACCTATTGTTAAGGTTATGGCAGTCACACGTGCACAGGCCGCAGCCAGACCTGCTGACAACGCAGTCTCTGTACGACCTGCACTGACTGACCCAGACATCATCCAATTACAGCAGTCGGATCCTGCTATCAACTCCATGATACTGTACTTGACTGATCCAGACAAAAATACTCAGTCTAAAGACGAACTGGATTCCGATCCAGACTTTAAAGTCCTCTATCAGCTGCGCAAACAGCTAAAACTAATCAAAGGCATCCTAACTGTCGCTCATGGACCAACGTCCTCACCTGTGTTCGTGGTTCCCCATGACCAAAGGGGGGTGATGTTAGTTCATGCCCATGATCTCCCGTCCGTAGGACACAAAGGAGATAAAGCCACGCTGACGGCATTAAAACAAATTGCCTAT
>JBBPBX010026875.1:10492-21808 GCA_038048925.1 Garcialebias charrua
TCTGGGCTAGAAGGGAAAATAGGACATGGTGAGTATGGGTATATTTCTGAATTCTTGCAGAATGAAAATTGTTTGTAGATATAGTTTCTTCTGGTTTGTTTTACAGGTCGTGTTTGAGAGAAAGGGGGAAACGAGGTCCTATAGGTTTCCAGAGGAGGGCAAATCATGATCCAGAAGGTGTCAGTATTGTTGGAGAGAGGAACTTGTTGAAGGTTCTCTGTATTTTGATTCAGGCTGATGTTTGGCAGTTTCAAGGACAGGATGACGACAGGGTGAGACCGCAAGGAGCAAGCAGGTCTCAGAAGACATGGAGGAGCAGGACTTTAAAGAACACAGGATAATCACAAGGTTAGTCAAAGTTTCACAAGGAATAAGTTTTACCGGCTGTCAAGTTACCATAAGGTATCATAATGTTCCAGCGTAGGATGAATGTTTGACAGTTTGAATACTCAGCAGAGCAGTCTTCAGGATCAGGTGCAGGAGTGGAGTGGTGAATGATTGAAATGATTGGCAAGTGTGGAGAAAATGATTATGGATGGAAACCTAGGACTCCCACACAAGTTGTGGCAGGCATCCAGCTTAAAACAACTGTAAAACATTTCATGCAAATCTTCTATACTGAATGAAGAAGGGAGCAGCTAAAATAATAATAAATAAAAAACATGCAAATTTTGTCCAATTTGTCCAATGTCCTGCCATCCAAAGTAATGGAATACCAGTACTATTGTCAGCTGAGCTGGATAATTTGCACTTTTGTATTAGTTTTTCAAAGCTGTGGGAGGAGTTGCAACTTGTTATATAACAGAAGAATAACAATAGAATAGTAATGCTTCAGTGCTTATGCTCTGCATGACAGATATGTAGCTTGTACAGTTAGCACATGCTTCCTACCTGGAATAAAGGATCAAAAGTCAAATGTATCTCATTAGAATGAACTTAATGGATTTCTGAAAAATATATATATATTTTACTTTAAACACAAATGAAAGATACAACAACAAAAAAAGCAAAAAACTGGAATATTAACACATAAAAACAATAAAATACATTTCCCTTTTGTAACACTGGACTCTCACCCAAAAAAAATAAAATAAAAAAAATTCACGAGTGAAATATCAAACAGACTGAATGATCAAATAGCAATAAATAATAAACACACAAACAATAATTTGTGTGGGGCTTGTACATTTCTGTAACAGCTGTTGTTGTGCTACACAGCATGTCTTGAAGTTTTTTAAATAAAGGGACACACAGCCTTTTTGTAGCAGCACATACAGTCTCATAAACACCTGAACTGTAATCGTGCCTTGCATGTGAATCACCTCCGTCCTCTTATTTGTTGGTAATTAGGAGCTTAACACAGTAAATCTGTGCTTTGGCTGTGTACAGCACACAGATTGCATTAGGAACAAGTCACACAACCAGTCATTTTAAACTGCAACAGTTCTTTTTCTTTCATTTGTGTTTTTTTAAAGATACCCAAGAGCTAAAATGAATGCATTTGTTTTTCAGTAGAGCACAGGTCAAACTGTAGGCTGTGTTTTCACCCCCTCACTGACCTTGTGCTGATAACAGTCTGAGCGAATGATTGTATTCGATTTGCAGCATGCAGCTTGGGAGTGATTTGGACTTGATGACGAAAGTTACTGCGCTCAGATAAAATGTGCTTCCTAGATTGGTCCACTGGGTTGTATTCAGTTTGAATGGCCAGTAATCAAATGCAAGCAAACAAAGGTTTGATAAAGGATCATTCTGATGAATATAAATATTTCATCAGCTGTTCAGCACAAAGCGTTTTGTCTTTTTGTTCAGAGCATACTGTATTTTAAGTAACATTTTCTGTGGTTGACTTGTTGAATTGATCAGTTCTGGGATAGTGAACTTGATGAAGTACCTTGGTTTAAGACCCACAAAGTGCCTCTGGATTCAAATAGTTCATTAGTGTTTATGTGATGAACAGACAGCAGAAAACCTGACTTTTGCTAACCTGGGTGTGAGGCTGGACAGTGATTTTAAACTGGATGCACAGCAGGGGCGGCTGGCCAATAGGGGGCGCTAGGGCGCCGCCCCACTGGAACTTCTGGACCATTTTACATTGAAGACTAATTTTTTTTTTTTTTTACAAAAATGAAATAATAAAATATTTAAAAACATATGCATATATGTTTTAGTTGTGTAGGATAAATATTTTATGAGTAATGATGATTTATATTGTTTGTTTCAAAAAACGTTTTCTGATTGGTGACGTATTTCCTGTTTTGGGGGCGCATGGATCTTATCCATAGACTGTCGTTATAAATGGTGCATGCGCAGTTATTCCATGACGTTACAAAACAATGGGAAGCTGCTGGGCGCCGTTTTCACCGCCCTGAACACGTCCAACATGAGCTCTACTTACCAATCGCGTGTTTCCGGACGTTTATTTATTAATTTTTTTTCTTCTGGAAAATGACCCGTGCAGTGACAAGAAGGCTAGCTGCAGGTAAGTTTTAAATCATTGAAAGCCCTTTATCTAATGTCTATTTGCATTTCAGACTGATATGGCTCTCAAATTTTAGATGGCTGTTTGTGATAAAAGCCCTCAGCTGACTGTTTATTCTAAAAGTGGCAACTGGTGAGTTTTTTTTCTTTGTTTGTTTGTGGAGTTAGGTTGCCAGCGCAGGTTATTGTACAGTATTGGACTCTGATGGCTACATTTATTTTAAGTTGCTTATAAAAAATGATCAAACATTAATAATTTTATAAACTAAATGTCACTTGTAGTGTTTTACTATTTCTTAACACTGTATTGATCTGGAGAATGAAAACAAAGCCTCTTGCAAGTAGAAATGCAGAAAGTTTTGATCTCACTTATTTTCCTTTCTATAATTTATATTAGGGGTGTAACGGTATGCTAAAATCACATTTCGGTTCGGTTCAACTACAATGAGAGCTCGGTTCGGTTTATTTTCGGTACAATTTTTTTTTTTTTTTTTTTTTACAAAATAAAGACTTACAAAATGTTTATTTTGAAAATATGCCAAAAATATGTTTGTATTGTATTGTAGTAATAAATAAAAGTGACCCATTTGGATGATATTTTAAATAAACAGCACTCTACAATAAATAAACTATATGAACAATAATAAAAATCTTAATAAATGCAATAACAGTCAGAACCAGAACAATAAGCAGCAACAGACTGTTTACAATCTAACTAATCAAGTTTTTGTTCAGTAGCAGCAGTGTGGCTGTATTTGTCCTCATTACTGTACTCACAACTTCTTCTTGGTGGGACAGGTGGGACTGTGGGAACAGTTCAGAGTTCAGTTCAGTCATCACTTAGCTGCAGGTGGATTTACCTCTGTCACAGACTGGAAATAAAAAACAAAAGAGATAAAAAAAAAACAAGTTAATAAGATTATGATTTAAAAAAAAAGATTATTTAGATAATAATAATAAAAGAAAAATACCTCTTGAACGGTTGAATCTCTCACTATTCATCATCATGGCAGGGCTTTAATCTGGTCCAGGGCTTGTTGTTGACAACATCAGTTAATTTTTTCATAAAGAGCTGAACTTTTTGAAGTGTTGACATGATGAATGTCTCATAGCGATGCTCAGTAACTTTAAAGCCTGCGCATATAACAACGTTCAGACTTAGATTCGAGATTAGCTTGTGTTATTGCTCTGGACCGCTCTGATTACCTGATGAAGTAGTTTTAATACAGCTGCTGTTCACGTTCGGATGAAGTAGTTTTAATACAGCTCTTCATTCACGTTCGGATGACAGTTTCCAGCGCGTTCACGTTTTAGATGTGTTGCTGCTACAGAGAGCTGCGTCACGTAGCTGCTGCAGAGTCTTCATGAAGCAACATCCACACAAGTTGCGTGTGCGCTTGTCTTTTAACATTTTAACAACTTTATAACGTTCAAAAACAGGAGACTGCACGAGATGCTAACGGCTAAATGCTGCGCGTGCCATGCGAAAATAGCTCCGTGCTGAAACGCGCCCAGGAAATTTTGTTCCGCGGTGCATATATTCCCCTGTTAAGAACGTTTAATGAGTGAAAAAATAACAGAAACGGTACGCAGTTGGACCGAACCGAACGTGGTGTACCGAAACGGTTCGGTACACCCATTACAACCGTTACATGCCTAATTTATATATATGTAATTTATTTATTTATATATATTGTTGTTTGTTCTTTGTTGTTTTAGTGAGTCAAATTGGCTTTTCTCATCCTGAGCATTTAATTGTTCTGTTGAAATTTTATTAATCTGCATTTGATTTAAAAAAAAACAGTTTGAACTTGGGACTTTTTTTTTTCATTTTGGAGAAATAGCCCTCCCTGGTGGACATTTTACGGGCCGCCACTGATGCACAGATTAAATCACTGATCAAGTCCAGTTTTTATCACCTGAGACAACTGACCAAGGTCAAACCATTTCTATCACATCGTTTTGAGATTTTAATCCACATGACAACTCGTCTGGACTACTGTAATTCACTTTATGTAGGTCTGAGCCAGTCATTACTGACTCGACTTCAGCTGGTTCAGAATGCTGCTCTTCACCTTTTAACTGGTACCAGAAAAGGAGAACACATCACCCATGTTAGAATCACTACATTGGCTCCCGTTTCATTTCTGGATTAATTTTTTAAGGTTTTTTTATTTGTTTACAAAAGTCTTTATGGTCTCGCCTCACAGTATCTGTTCGACCTGCTCCAGCTATACGTTCCATCACGCTCTCTCAGGTCAGCAGTCAGCTGCTGTTGGCCATCCCAAAGTCCAGCAGGAGGCTGAGAGGTGACCAAGCATTTTCAGTTGCTGCCCCCAAACTGTGGAATGAGCTATTTGCACACCAGAAAAGTTGACTCATTCCTGTTTTTAAATCTTCTCTGAAGACAGATTTTTTTTCTCTTTGGCTTTTAACTCAGCTTGAAATGTGAGTTTTACTGTTTTGAAGTTATTTATTTTATTGTTTTTACTGTTTGCTGTTTTATGATTTGGTAGTTCATTACTTTTATGGTATCTGTTGATTTTGCAGGTTTTTATGCTTGTATAAAGGCTCCCACATACTCGGGCAGACCTCAGTCCGTGGAGGTCCGTGCGTACCGGATTAGACTTGAAGTGGACACCCGCAAGGCATGTCCGTGCAAAGATCAATTTTTACAATTGTGTACACGTACTTGGTGTTGCACAATAAACTGCCTGGCGACGGACTGTTTTGTATGTAACACCGATGTATCAAATTCCCCTTTTTATCCCTGATCTGGTTTAATGGCCTTTTTTTTCCCAAGAAGCAAGTGATCTCTTCCTCCTCGTTCTTTGGTGCCATGACTGACATTGTGAGAAATAAAGGAATTTGTCACGAGCGAATTAAAATCAGGTCCAATGTGGCTGCAGGAGGGTCAGGAGGTTTCCTGGTGGGCTGGTCTGATGTGTGGGCTGCAGGTGCTGGTGAAGATTCTCAGTCATCCAGGACATGATAAATTAAAAAAAACGTTCAATGCAAAAACAACTGGACTTTATTTGTAACGGAAGACGTTTCGCTCTTCATTCGTGGAGCTTTCTCAATTCAAAGAGCAAAGAATGTGGGGTTCAGGTTTTAAAGGCTGAGGTAAGATATACACATACCTGTGTAGAGTGACAAATCACACCTCACACCCTAACAATAGGGGTTTCTTAGGGTCTTTGTTAGTCTAAATCACATATGAGGCTCCTCTATTCCCATCAGGTGTGAAAACTGGCTGGGAATCAGTCCTAAAGCTGCATTATATGTTTTTGAAAGTTGGAATCTGTGGGATGTGGGCTGCAGGGCCAGCGCTCCCTGTTTTTCGTTCACTTTCTTATTGTTTAGAACTTTTCATTAACAACATATAAGTCAAAGTCAACTTTATTGTCAAAACTGCAATATGTACAGGACATACACAGGATTGAAATTGCATTTCTCTCAGTCCCTCGGTGCAACAGTAACCATTTAAACACTAAAACACTGAAACATTTAATAAACATAAGCATAAAATGAAATAATAAAAGTGTAATACTGTCCTGAGTTTTTGCATAGTAGTTTTTGCATAGTAGTAGTATGAAAGTATGAAAAGTTACACCAACACTAAAACACTAAACATTTAATAAACATAAGCATAAAATGAAATAATAAAAAGTGTAATACTGTCCTGAGTTTTTTGCATAGTAGTATAAAAGTGTAAAAAGTATATCTATAAAATAAAATGAAAGTTCTGGCATTGACATTTGTAATAGAGTGACAAAGCAGCATATGAAGTTTATGTACACAGTATATGTATGAGGTAGTTGATATTGGTATAGAGGTAAAGTGGCATATGCAATAAGGCTAGTAAAAAATATATATGTATCAGCAGTAGTGTAGATATAAAACAAACAGAACACTGTTGCCACTTGCTGCCAGCTCTTTTTTTTGTGTGAACTGTCAATCAGTCCAGTAGGCGTGTCAGCAAAAGTTCAATCGGTGAACTCAATTTGTCCCAAAGGTAAACGCCCCTTACCTACAGAGCTGGGCTGCAGCCGATCAGGATGTATGCCCGAGTATGAAATCTCAACCGTTTGCGGACAGTGCACAGTTTCCGCGCGGCTCATGGTACGCCCGAGTCTGAGGGAGCATTTAGTGTACAGCACTTTGGCCAATGGTGTTGTTTTAAAGTGCTTTATAAATGAAGTTGTATTGTATTGTATTTAATGTCAAAATAAGCCATGGTACTGTAGAGGCTGAATATTGCAAATGCAACAAAAAAGTGTTGTGATTATCAGGGTTATGGTTAGCCAAGGGCACAGTGTCCCATAGAGACCAGGTGGGAGTCAGAATGTGTACTAGTGTTATGAAAGCATCGTTGTTTGTGAAGACAATGTCTGTTTGCAGTAGTTCAATTACTGCCTTGGCTATATTTCAGACATCTTGTTGTTGTGCAGAGAAAGATCCAGACTGCCAGAATGTCCAGTCCATAGTAAAATTATGGTTTAACTAATTTTTCCAGTTTACAATTATAGAGTCCTTTGTTTCATTATGAAATAAAACATTCACAACAATACAAATTTCTTTTATTATGTTTATTTTCATGTTCTTTTATTGACATGACATTTTTGTAAATAAAAATAGCGGTGTTGAAAAATGGAGTTAAATTCAGAATAGAATTCAAAATCTTGCTTCTAATCTACAAAGCTCTCAACATCCTTGCTCCATCTTTTATCACTGATTTTATTGTTCCATATTTCTCTAATAGACCATTTCAATTCCCACTGCAAGTTTACTTGTGGTTCCTAGATTCCAAAAGCAGAATGAGATGTCACGAACCAGGATATTTGAATTCTGAATAAGCCAGAGACAGGAGTGCAAAATTAAGATTTTTTATTATTTATTATTGCAGCTCATTGCTGATTAGAAGAGTAAGGGTCCAATGGTTGTAACAAAAGTCAAAGGGGAGCAGAGAGGAGAAGCCAGAGCCAAAAACGTAAACCAAAAAGGAAAGTCAAAAAACAGTCAGGGTCGTTACCGTGGTCAGAGAGACAGACAACATCCAAAGAGGGGCAGGCAAGGCAAAGAATCCGTAGTGCAGGCGTGAGGTCAGAACTATGCAAGGTAATCCAGTCTGTGGTATGAAACAGGAAACTATGATGGCTTCAAAATCAGGGACCGTGAGAGGTGTAATAATTTGGCACTGGGTGGTGTGGACATGGAGCTTATGAAGGGTGCAGAGCAGGTGAATCAGATGAGCTGAACAGGTGAGTTGAATCATGGCTGATTGCTGTGAGGAAAGGGAAGCGTGGCATGGAGTGAAGGGAGCAGGTGGAGGATGGGTGATAGGCAAAACATACTGGGAAACAATGGCATGAGGGGTAGAAACTATGGCAGGTGATATGGGCAGAAGAACAAAGAGCATGAAGGCAAGATGGGCGGAAACATGACATGAAGGGCAGTGATGGCATGCCCTGTTCATGTGGTCTGAGTAAGCAGCAGCTTCACACACTCGCCCCCTTCCGGATGACTGTGCGTACATATTCACGCTGTACTGGTGACAACTTGTGCAATGTTAACAAAAGTACTCTGAATCTGATGTGAGACAGGGGCTGATGGGGGGTCAGCGGGGGCCGCTGACCATGACATGAGAGGAAGAACTTTCATTTTTCAGGCTCCTCTCTTGTGGAACCAACTTCCAGTTTCTGTCCGTGAGGCTGACACACTGTCCAGTTTTAAGACTGGACTTGAGTTTCCTATTTGATAAATCCTATAGTTAGGGTTGGCTTGGTTTCCTAAGCTATCCCTTAGTCATGTTGCTACAGGCTTGGACTGCTGGAGGACAAACTGACCACATTTCTTCTGCTGCTGTCTTTGCTTGCCCCATGCTACCTGTTTTGTATTTTTTTTTTTACTATCCTTCATATGCATTTTTGTCTTATTTCCAGTAGAAGGTACACCTGCACCTACATCTGGACCTGCCATTCTGTGTCCGTTTGTTCCTCCCTCCTGTTCCTCTCAAACCCAGCCGGTTGAAGCAGATGGCTGCTTGTTCTGAGCCTGGTTTGGCTGGAGGTTTCTTCCTGTTAAAATTGAGTTTTTCCTTTCCCCTGTTGCCTTTGTGCTTGCTCAGGATGGGAGACTGTGACCAACTGAAGATTCAACAAGTATGAAGGCTTCCTTCCTTAGATAAATGACTTTTACTGGCTTTTGTGTGTATGTGAATGTTTTTATAGTGCCTTGAGACAACTTCTGTTGTGATTTGGCACCATATAAATAAACTGATTTGAACAAAATTAAACTGAATTGAAAATAAAGATGGACTGTACTTATATGGTGCCTTACTATCTTATCATTATTTCTACTTTACTTACTATCTTACTTACCTTACTATCTTATCATTATTTTAACTACAGCCAGCAAACTGTTAGGGACCACTCTGCCAAGTATGGAAAAGATATACATGGACAGAGTTATGAGGAAGGCAAACAAGATTATAGCAGACGACACACATCCCCTCAGATCTTCATTTGAGTTGCTTCCTTCAGGGCGAAGGTACGGCCTTCCTTTATTCTCAAGAAACAGAACAAAATTCTCTTTCATACCACAAGCAATTAAATCGATAAATAATACTAAGGTATCATGACTTACTGAGCACAAATGTCTTTGCTGTAATGATGATGTTAATGTCATGTTTGTATAAGTACCGTATGTCCTTTATGTCAATGCCTGATGACAATGTTGCAAACTAATTTCCCTACGGGGACAGATAAAACTATCTATCTATCTATCTATCTATCTATCAATCAAGATACTCAAAGCACGGAAGATAGGTACGCGCTAAACATGAGAAATTAGGGTTTTGAAGTAAAACATTTCTTGTCAAATTTGGGTATTAAAAAATAAAAATAATTAAAAAGACAAGATGGGTCAAAAACAATTTTTTTTCAAGCTGCAGATTAGTTGGAGTTTAGCGAGAAACAATTCACAAAACAACTTGTACGTCCCAAGCTTATTTTTGGTGAACATTTTTAGTTTTAAAATAGAAAAAAAATAAAATAGAGCATAACCCCTCTCAAAAATAAATTTAATAAAGATAAAAATAAATAAATAAAGGAAAACAACAAAACAAACAAACAAACAACTCTCTTTACATAAGGATAACAAAATATTCAGTACAAGGAAGTCTTAATCCTTATGAGGTCGCAGGGTCTCAGGAGGTTAAAACTGCTTTTATAAATTCATATTTGATTTGAAAAAGCTGAGCTCAAAGAATGTTATGAAATATTAACCTCTTACTTGTTATGGATATGCCCATTTAAATAAATAGCTATTACAGTATTGCCCAAGTTAAAGTGAACTGCGGCCATCTTAAAACCTATATAGAACATTTACAAAATATTATTTATTGAAAGTATGTTTTTTTTAATAACGTGTATCTCCTCCTGCCTACTAATGTTTTGTTTAGATGATGAGTGATCTGTTAATGCTCAGAGAATGTGTTGAAAATTAATCTTCTTCTTGAGGTTCTTGAAGTATTTTCTAACAGACCAAAGAAAAAAACACTGTCACAGTCAATCACATGATCACTCACATTTCATGGCAGTGAGCGTCACAATTCAATAAAATAACATTTTATTTATAAAGCACTCTAAAAACAGCACTATTGGTTGGACATAAAAAAACTTACCGCTAAGTAAAAAAATAAATAAAACCCCTTATTGGCACAAAATGATTTAAAATATATACAAAAACTTAAAAAATAAGAAGATTGCAAAATTGTTTAAGTAAAACTAAAAACAATATGAGCAAGTAAAATGAAATAAAATAAAATAAAAAGCCAAGATAAGTTAAAATTAAAAGACAAAAGTTAAAAAAAGGTTAAAAGTTAAAAGATAGAAAAAAATGTGTTTCAAGTGGGGATTCAAAAACAGGAAGTGAGTCGGCCTGTATGATGTGCGAAGACAACTTTTTCCAAAGTTTGAGGGCAGCAACTAAAAATGCCCAGGAGTCTACCAAGAGTCTCAATCTCCTCCTTGTCTTTGGGATGACCAGCAGCAACTGAATATTGACATGAAAGGAACAAAGAGCTGGAGCAGGTCAGATGTGGAACGAGACCGCAAAGGCATTTAATAGCAAACAACTTTCAAATCAATCCAGCAATAAACTGAAAGCCAATGTTTTTCAAGGATTAAAATATATATATTTTTGTCTTACCAGTTCACATTATTGTACGAAAATCCGACTTAGGTCCCAGATCAAAAAGCCTAACAATTTAACAAATATCTATATCTATATCTATCTATATCTATATCTATATCTGGACTACTAACAGGTCCAAAAGTAGGAACTCACACTTACGGTGAGGCTTCTTTCCAGTTCTATGGCTCCCGTCTGTGGAATAGTCTGCCGGAGAACCTGAGGGCTGCAGAGAATGTTGTTGTTTTTAAGAGCAGGCTCAAGACCCATCTTTTTAACTGCATTTCCTGAACTGGTTCATCGCTGTTCCATCTATACATTTTCCATACTACTGTATTTACTTTTATTTATTTATTTATTTTGTGTGTGTCGTTTGCTTTAATTTTGTGAGTTTATTGTTTTATAATTCTGTACAGCACTTTGAGCTGCTTTTAGTATGAAGGGTGCTTTATAAATAAAATTGATTGATTGATTGAATGATATATATACACATATATATATATATATACATATATACACATATGTATACATATATATACACATATGTATACATATATATACACATATATATATATACATATATACACATATATATATACACATATACACATATATATACACATATATATATATATATATATA
>JBBPBX010026876.1:0-22642 GCA_038048925.1 Garcialebias charrua
AGTGGTTTGATGACAGCTTGGAAAATTCCTGCTATTAGAGAACAATTAATAATTTCCAATGCTTCAGATGATATAGTTACAAATACTTTTTCTAAATGTTGCAGGAATGGGATTCAGACAGCAGGTGTATGACCTTAGCTGTCAAATTATATTATCCAGCTGTTTTATATTTAGTCTCAAAGTGAGACTTAATGAAGGCTGTTCTTCTGGAGAGCTGAGATTGTTATTGGTTCTTGATATATTGTTCTGTCTAATTACAAAAAATGAAAGCTGAAGCTAATTGCTCACATTTTTCTACAAATGACATCTTAGATAAGATTTCAGGAGTTGGATTTATAATGCTGGCAAATGTGGAGAAAATTACTTTATTATAGTTGATTTTTTTTTAAACTTTATTTATTTATTTATCTTTACAAGCTTTCATTGTTTAGTTCAAACTTTCCAAGTTTTTGTCATTGGCTATTGCACTCAATAAATGTTGTTTTAGAAATCCTGACCGTTCACTTTGACTTAATACTCTTACTTTAAGTACATTTTGTGTGAGAAATTTTCTTCTGATACTTAAGTACAGTACATTAAATGTTAGATACTTTAAGACTTTTACTCGAGGAATACTTTTTAAAGGAGACTAACTTTTACCAAAGTAATTTTATGGTTAGATGTACTTTCACTGAAGTATAACTTTGAGGTACTTTATACTGTACAATACTGGTCATCTGGACGTTTCTTTTTCTGTTGAGACGTTTTGTCTTTCATCCAAAGGACTTCATCAGTTTGAGGAGTCACCACAAACTCAGTCCCACAAGCAGCACACCCACATAGTGGACCAACCAGTTTGCTGGTGATAAGCTGGTTCCTGGGGCCCGCCCTCTTCCCCGTCGACTCCTCTGAGGCAGCCAGAGCCAAAGTGGTTCAAAACATCAGAGCTCACTGGTTGGGTTGGACTGGTTGGTCCACTATAGGAGTGTGCTGCTTGTGGGACTCAGTTTGTTGTGGCTCTGGATGAAGGACGAAACAAATCAACAAAAAAAGAAACCGTCCAGATGACCTGACTGAACTTTGTTTGGTTCTGTCTGGGTCGTTTTAGTTGTTTGTTGTAGTTAAATTTTATAAAATTGAAATGAACTTGAAGTTTAGCTGTGCTCCGCTGCAGTTCTTCCTGTCAACGTTTCCTTTGTAGTAATATTTAACAATAATAAGAATACATATGTTGTTAATCAGTGGTATTGTTTTAAATACTAATGACTCTTTAGATCTCAGGCGTGTGTTCTTTCATAAATCACATGTGGCTCCTTTGAATTTCAGCTTATCATTTGCGCTCTTTTGTCACAAACTACATCAATATGTACAGTACTTAATAAAGTATGCAGAGGCAAACTGTACATCTTATTAACACTGCACAGTAAATAACAGCTCCCATCATGCTCAGCTCAGACATTGAAATAACCAGCAACAGCTTAATATGTTCAGTGCTGTCCAACGTCCTGTCTCAGAGCCTCCTCCTCTCTGAAGGTTGCACAGTCCACATGAGCTGTATAATACGTCAGACTGAAGCCCCCATTAGCGCGGCTCCCTGTAAAAGCATCAAGTCATTTAGAAAATTTCTATCATAAGCTGTTCCTCCTCTGAGTCTCCCTTCCCCCACTCTTCAGGAAAATCAATAGCATCTGCTGCCCCACCGTTAAGCTTCTTTATTGCTGAAGGAGACAAACAGTGGGAGAGCTAAATTGATTAAGTATCTGTCTATTTTTAAAGATGATGATTCCTCCGTTTGTCCGCATTGATGAAACGTTAAAACAGGATTAGTGCATAGAATGCTTTTGCAGGGGAATCGTAATTTACTGTAACTTTATGATAAATCAAACATCAACACAATAACCACGCTGGCTCCAGCTTTTGAAATAGATGCTCCGAGCACGCTCGTTTCTCGATGAGCATTTGTCACATGCATACAGTAGTCGTTGGTAATTAGTATGTGACACAGAATACTGCTAAGCTAACCAACGATGCATAAAAGGGTGGGGGTGGGGAGGTAATTGCATGTTGTGCCATATTTGCTGCAGTTATCAGCCCCACCCACCACCATAGCCACCCATGCTGTATTTAAATGCAAGTCTTTCAAAGTGTTATCACAATACACATGACAGCAAACTGTTAATCAGGAAAGGGTTTTACTTCCGTCGCCCTGTCTCCCCTTCCCACAGCTGCTTCTGTTTATTTGCTCTGCATCTGCTTGAAGAGTTTCTTTGCCAGAGTAACAAAGAAAACACACAGCTGGAGGAAATGTTTGTATATGGACGTTACTGTTCAGACAACTCTGAATTTCACCGGATAGTAGAAAGATGTTTCCATAACGCTAATACATTTTTGACACCCATGACATTTTGCTCTAACTGTCGCCCGACTGTGTGTGGGTATGCGTTTTATTTTGGGACGAGTTGTCAGCCTGAGCACACGAGAACAACACAGCTCTATTTCCATTTTTATGAACAATCCGGTTACCTTTGTCAGGGAGACTGATGGAGGGAGTTCTGCTGGATCAATGTCATTGTGCCTCTGGCATGCCAAGGAGCTTGTCCACCACGATACTGCTTCTTTTTTGTTTTTGGCCCAGCACCTCCTCCAACTCACTTGCACATTTATAAACGGCACCACTCACACACTTTTTCCCACTACTTCTCTTTCTGCTTCACAGAGAGGACGCTCACTGGTGTTTAACTCCAGCATGTAGAAAAGCAGAACATAACCTTGAACCAAATTAAACTTGAGCTAAATTATCTACGTAACTAGAAGTAGGCCTGTCACGATAACAAATTGTGTTGGGTGATTGATTGTCTCAGAAATTATTGCAATAAACAATAATATTGTTTGTAATTTGACAATAATTAATAATTATTGTAAAATTTAAGAAGAAATGTTGGTTAATTTTATTTTTATTGTAATACCTTTTTTGACCTAGTGCTGGACGATAATTCAATAACGATAAATATCGCGATATACTTTTATTCAATAACGATGATATGAAGTTTAAGCATATTTTCGATATTTCGATAGGATTTTACAACTTTTCACTGACGTTTTTCTCTTTCTGTTCGGGTTGAACAACGCGCCCGGACAGAAAAGGCTGTGACACAAAACGTGCGTGGTGACGTCGTTGTTACGCAGCGCTCACTCCAGCAGCAGACGTTAGCGGTAGCAGGCTAAAAGCTAAGCTAGTCTCCAAAGCGTGTTGTTTTCGCTTCAAAACGAGTGCTCATGACCGTCAGAATGTGACTGAACAAAGTTTCACAAGCGAAGAGAAAGCAGACGACATCACTGATGAGAGGAAAGACTAATTCGTCGGTGTGGACGTAGTTCGGTTTTGTTAAACTGCAGGCTTCTTCTGCAGCGAGTCCTACTCGGTTTCTTTATTTTTCAAAACGTGACGGAGAGTCGTTCTAACTAGCTGTGGAAACATCTACTTGTTTAATCTGAAGAGTTTCCACTCGATAGAATATGATGAGAGTCAGAAGATGAAGAATAAAGTTTGAGCCAACGTTTCCCTGAAACTACGACGTAAACAAACAGCCCCAGCGCGACATGTTTTTTTTTATTGAAAATAAAACAGATTCATCAGAATAAAAAGAAAGAAAAACACTGAATGAAAAGGTGCAGAAAGACGAAAATAGTGTTATAATATCTGCCCCTTGTTTAAAAAATACAAAATAACTACAAACAACAACCTTCACTTCACCTGCACCACACCTTCCCAACAACTTTGATTTAATCATCTTTTAAAACATATAAATAGTTTTATAAATGTTTATGATGATATCAAGTCAACACAATCCTGTTTCCTGATTTACAACTCAGCTCCTTCACACTAGTTCTAAATGAAGATTTTACAAACATTTACATTCCCTTCAGGGTTTAATAACTTTTTAAACAAAATGTAATTGAATATTTGGGGGTAATATTTTTTTTAGTTTTATACATGACTTGTAAAATACTATGTTCAACCAAATCATAACATTTTAATAATTTCAATTGATGAAATAATATATTTGTTGGGTGACCATAGCACTTCCTAATAATAATTCTTACAGCTCTTTTTAGTAAAATAAAAATAGGATTTGTAAAAGTTTTGCATGCTTTTCCCCAAACTTCAATACAACAGATTAAATATGGAACAATCATTACATTATACAATATATTCAAAACTTTGTCATTCAAAAACTATTTTACTTTATACAATAATGTAATTGATTTTGTTATTTTTATTCTTAAGTAATTTCCATGAGATTTCCATGTCAGCTTCTCATCAATAACGACACCCAAAAGTTTTATTTAATTAACTATGAATTTCAATGCTGTAAATTTTAAAGTTCTTGTTTAAAGTTAAAACTATTAATATTGACACAGTTGAGAATTTTATGCCAAGAAAGTTCATGCTCAATAATCCAGGTACCAAATCCAATAATTCTCAGTTGGGTCATCTGGAAACTGGATGGAGGATGGAGGGTGAAACGTTTCTATAAAAAAACTGTCCATGACCCGACAGAATTATTGGGTTGAGAATTTTATGTTTATTTGATGGTGATTTCCATCTTTTTGGAGGCTAAATACAAATACAAGGTGAACATCAATTTATTTGTATAGTTTATAGTTTTTTTTAGGCTTTTATATTGTTTATATCGATATCGAATTATATCGATATCGACCGAAATTAAGAACTATATCGTGATAAAAATTTTGGCCATATTGTCCAGCCCTATTTTGACCCCTGAATGGCAGTATAAAGCCCCTTTCATAAATCAAACCCGCGCTATTCCCGCACAGACCAGTCCGGATTTAACCCTCCCCAGGTCATTCATAAGACAACAGTTGAAGGCGGGCATGTCCCGCTCAAAGAAACGTGTTCATATGATCAGCTGCAGCGCGGCTTCAAAGAGGCGTGGAGCTGAGCAGAACTGAACCGCAACGTATTTTTTGTGGGACAGATGTGTACAAGTTGTTGTGTCGTGTTATTTTAAATATTTCCTCAGTAATAAATAAATGGGACAGCTGGCTGCGCGCGCGCACACACACACACAAACACACACACACACACACACTCAGCGCGCTAAGCCGTTGCTAGAGGGGGAAAAACAGCTAAACTAGCTTACAGTCGGGTTGTGTTATTTTAAATATTTCCTCAGCAATAAATAAATGTACGCGCGCGCGCGCACACACACACACACACAACGTGTTCACGAGACCCCAAATAGAACCTATTCAAACTCACACGCACACACACTCAGCGCGCTGCGCCGCTGCTAGAGGGGGAAAAACAGCTAAACTAGTTTATACAGTGGTTTCGTGTCATTTTTAATATAAATCTGCCTGTTGACTGCGGTCGCACACTGATGGCATCTGTATTCTGAGCGCGGATCGCGCGTCTTGCATTCAGAAGTGGGTCTCCGCGGCTCAGATCCGGGGCTGATACTATCAACCGTGGCGGGTCAGAGGGGGATCAAAGGCGAGTCAATTTAATCCGCCAAACCGCGTTTGCATGTTATCTGAATGCTCGTTGGAGGCTTGAACACGCATAAAAGCCGGATCGACCTGTCTTATGAAAGGGGCTCAAGACTGTTTGAACTGAAGCATGGATAGTGAGGGAGCGAGCAGCGTGTCTCTTTCAGAAAAATGAGCGGGAGGCCCCTTGACGTGACATGGGCTGTCTCTATTCGGTTCTCAAAATGGCGGACACTCTGTGTGGTTTGAGCTCTTTAGCATAGCATTTGCCACACAAAACATTTAAATAAAATAAAAAATCAGTAATCAAGTTCTCAGCTTCTTTTTGCAGAGAAAAACAACTTTTTAGACGAAGGCACAGGTTTCACCCATGAATTTTGGAGTTTTGACAAGACAGAGGTTTTTTTCTCAAGGTCAGCCTGTTAGCTTAGCTCGTAGCTTAGCTTCTCAGCTTAGCTGCTTTTAAGGATCCAAAAACTTGATTTTGGACGATTAAAATGGATTTTAAAGAGAAAAGAGAAAGGGAGGGTTCAGTGAAGAGCACGGGAGTTGAGCCTTTAGTCATCCAGTGTCTTCAGTAGAAAGAGCGAGACACGAAGAAACGATAAAGCAGATAAATGAAAATGAGAGTGATCATTTTCATTTATCATTCGATTAATTGATTTATTGTTTATTGCGACAGGCCTAACTAGACATGAGGGATTTCTGATATTTGCTGGTCATAATGTCTGCCACAAGTGCTCAAATGCCAGAGAAAGGGCCTTCAAATGAGCAGAAAATCTGCACAGCCTCTGTAAAACATTTGATTTACAAGGTTGGTCACCTTTAAGGAACTCACTGTTATTATTTCTTGGCAGAACCTCGCTTCTCACCCTCACATTATCACACACAGCAGTTGGTGCAAGCTTTTAGTTGTAGTAGTGAGAACGATATGCAGCGAGACTGGAAGTCCTTTCAGTGCTTGTGCTCTTTCCTCCCAATTAAGTTGTACAGCTCCGCATTATGCACCCAAACAGAAATGTTTTTTTTGATGTAATGTCAGCCAAATAAAACATGTTCCCCTGATAATTGTTTATGACACTGAAGGAGCACAATTTGCCAAATTTATTATCCCCCTGGATTTTTATATAGACAACATGAAGGTAGTCTGGCAAAATGTATTACCTTTGGATTTGACTATCAAAGAGAAATTTGTATGCATCATATCTTGCTTTGCTCACTCACTGAGGATTTTTAATATTTAAAAGACGATGCGTGCTGAAAAGCATGCTAGCTTCATGTAGGTGTCACGTAATCCCACAAAGAGTGCTCTGAAAAGTCTGGAATAAAAAATGGAAAGGAAAACATTTATTTTCTTTGAACAAATTTTTTTATAATGTGCATTGTTTCGAGTAGTTCTATTTCTTTACATTATTTTCCTTGCTGTTTTCCTGTTGAACAGTTGATCATAATTATTCAGAGAGTAAATGGAAAATCCATAAATGAGGCTGCATGGTTGTTGTACAATGATAAACTCCTAATTCTGTGTCTCCACTAATGGCTTGATTATAGTAAATTGTTTTCCTAGATTGCAGAGTTCAATATTACAGCTTTTTATCATTTAAAAGGAAAACAAAGTTTCAATTTTTTTCCTTTATTTATTTTGTCTTTTGAAAATGAGATAATTTATTAACTTTTTGTCTATATTTGCTCAGCCAGCTGATTAAAAGTTGTTTTTTGTTAGGTTGTTCACACATTTGATTTGATTTGATGTTCATTAATTTTAAAAGAACAATACAAGACAGTTTCATCAGATACAAGAATACAAGTAGGATAAAATGAAGGGAGCAGAAAGAAGATGAAATCTTATTATATCTGCCCACATAAAACAAAAAGCTGGTATTCAAGACTTTACGGTACTGTTTAGTTTTTTTAGGACTATCACAGGAAATGAGGCCGTCTGATCTGTGGGGCAAAAAGCAAGAAGTTCCAAGACTCCTTAATTTCCATAGTTACGGTAACTATTGCTCTTTGGGTCTGCTGGTTTTATAAGATACCCCCCACCAAGATTTACTTCTCCTGGCTAAATCATGAAAGTCCGTTTGCCTAAGAAGTCCGGTTCATTTTAAGAGGTGTGAATGCGCCATCAAACTCTGTCACGAAACAAAAAGGCCAACTCTGGCAGCGGGTTCGGATATTGACAGTCCATAGAATGGGCGTTATCAACTGTTATCATCCCCATTCGTAGCGGAGAATCAGAATCAGAATCAGAATCAGGTTTATTGGCCAAGTATGTTGACACACACAAGGAATTTGTTTCCGGCTGTTCGTGTCTCTCTAGAAAGTGTCTCTCTAAAAATGCTAAAAATTAATGTATACAGATACTTTACATAAAAAAAACGTACAAATAATACACAAAATACAGAAGGATTCACATCACATGGGGGATGTGAATGGGTTGGGGGTCACGCTGATGGATGTCTGATGATCAGCTGTTGATGATGGTGATGGCCTGGGGGAAGAAACTGTTTTTGTGTCTGGCAGTCTTAGTGGACACAGATCTGTAGCGTCTGCCAGACGGGAGAAGTTGGAACATGTTGTGACCCGGGTGTGTGGAGTCTGTGGTGATTTTTCCAGCCCGTTTCCTGGTTCTTGCGTGGTACAAGTCCTGAATGGAGGGCAGTGAAGCCCCAATGACTTTCTCAGCTGTCCTCACTGTTCGCTGCAGCCTGTTCCTGTCCTGCCTTGTGGCTGCTCCAAACCAGACTGTGATGGATGTACACAGGATGGACTCAATGACTGCAGTGTAGAACTGGATCAGCAGCTCCTGAGGCAGGTCCAGCTTCCTCAACTGGCGTAGGAAGTACAGTCTCTGCTGGGCCTTTTTGAGGATGGAGGTGATGTTGGGCTCCCACTTCAGGTCATGTGAGATGGTGGTTCCCAGGAACCTGAAGGACTCTACCGTAGACACGGGGCTGTTGAAGATTTTGAGGGGCAGCAGTTCTGGGGGGTGTCTCCTGAAGTCCACTCTCATCTCTACTGTCTTCAGTGTGTTCAGCTCCAGTTTGTTCAGGCTGCACCAGGACATCAGTCGTTCCACCTCCTGTCGGTACGCAGACTCGTTGTCATCACTGATAAGTCCAATGACTGTAGTGTCATCTGCGAACTTCAGGAGTTTAACAGACGGGTCATTAGAGGTGCAGTCATTGGTGTATAGAGAGAAGAGCAGTGGAGAGAGCACACAACCCTGAGGGGCACCAATGCTGATGGACTGTGAGGAGGACATGATTTTCCCCAACTGCACCTGCTGCGTCCTGCCTGTTAGGAAGCTGGTGATCCACTGACACATGGCAGGAGAAACAGTGAGCTGGGAGAGTTTTGTGGAGAGAATGTCTGGGACAATGGTGTTAAATGCTGAACTAAAATCAAGAAACAGGATTCTTGCATAAGTCCCCGGGTGGTCTAGATGCTGCAGGATGAAATGCAGTCCCATGTTGACTGCATCATCCACTGACCTATTTGCCCGGTAGGCAAACTGCAGGGGGTCTAGCAGATGTCCAGTGATGTCCTTCAGGTGGGTCAGGACCAGCCGTTCAAAGGACTTCATGACCACAGATGTTAGGGCGATGGGCCTGTAGTCATTTAGTCCTGTGATGGAGGTTTTCTTGGGGACTGGAATGATGGTGGAGCGTTTGAAGCAGGAAGGGACTTCACACAGCTCCAGAGATTTGTTAAATATATTTGTGAAGATTGGAGCCAGTTGTTCAGCACAGATCTTAAGGCAGGAAGGTGAGACACCATCTGGTCCAGGTGCTTTTCTGATCTTTTGTTTCTGGAACAATCGGCTCACATCAGCTTCACATATCTGGAGTGCAACTTGAGTGGTGGGGGGAGGGAGAGACAGAGGGGGTGTTGATGGAGGAGTGATGTTAGATGCTGCTGTGGGTTGAGGAGGTGTGACTGTTTTCTTCTCAAATCTACAATAGAAGCTGTTCAGGTCAGAATAGGTAACCTACTACCTACTAGCATGTTTAACATAACGTTATCAGCGTTATAATCGCTGTGAGTAGGCAGCGTGTTTCCGTAAACCCGGAAGTGTAGCGTTTTTGTTTTTTTCAGCTTATGTAACAGTTTTCCTCAACCTAACCTTAAACCTGACCTAGAGGACCAACCTTAAACCTATCCTAGTTACCCTTGTGCCTAAACCTAACCAAGACCCTAAACCTAACCCAAGACACTTTACTCGAAAGTTTAACACTTTGCTAAAGACGGAGCCTGCTGTCATCGCTTGTAACGGTGACAACGTACCTTTAAACCTACTAGTAAGTACAGTAGGGGCATGCTGATGGGGGTGATAATAAATAGTATAATAAATATATAGGTGCCATTTAATGGACTGATAACATCCGAAGCGGGTGACTCTGGCCCGCTTAAAAACCTAGGTCTCGGTCCGGTAGAAGAAAACTTTGGCGCAGTTCGAGAATGCAACCAGATCAGGCACCGCTCCGCAAGCAGGAAGTGGACTACAGCACAGGGCAAACAAACACACATTTCTCTTACCTCATATGGAGCCGTCAGCTTGCCTTGTGTGAAAACCATTTTCCATGGTGTTCTGCCTCATCTTCCACTCATGCTGAGTTCATTGTTGAAAAATAACAAAACATAACTCCTAAAACTGCTAAAATTGGATGCCACTCCATTTTTGTTTTTATTTCCAGAAGAAGAAGAAGTGTCTTCTTCAGAGGTTTTGGTGTCATTTCTTTCAGTAGTTCTTGGTGCAGCGCCACCACAGGCGAGTGGGGGAACAGGTTGGTTTGAACAGGTTGGCTCGACTGTGCAGTGTGAATGCAAATGCACCAGCTCAAATATAAACAAAATGTTATGAATATTGGTCCCCAACCGAACCGAGTCTACTAGACTATCTGGTGTTAAAACAACATAAATTTTCCCTAGGTGTGATTGAGAGAGTGAAGGTTGTTTGTCTCGTTTGTCTCTTTGTGTCCCTGTGATGGACTGGAGACCTGTCCAGGGTGTATTCTGCCTCTTGCACAGAGATAGCTGGACATGTTCACCAGTGAACCCCACGGCCCGAAAAGGAAGAAGCAGTTAAATATGTAATGGCTGGAATGAAATGGGATAAATGGATAAAACAAAGTGACAATATGCGAGCTTCAGAAGTACAAGTAGGTAGACTTGAGAAGCAGCTGAGAAGTTTTCATTCACCCACAAAAACCAACCTTAGTTAAATGGGTTCTGTGTTCAAATTAATTCATGTAATGTAAATTAAAGTATGTTGAGAGCCTCAACCAAATGCCATCTTGCTAAGTGTAACAAAATCTGGTATTCTATTATGTTGTATCATGGATCTTGTTCATTTATCCTATACTATCTCACTTCTAATCCGTAAGTCACAAAATTTTATGGTTTATAGTAGGGATGCGCGATATAAACGGTACATGGTAGAAACGATAGAAATTTAGCCTACGATAGAGATCTGTCTTCTACCGGCTAACTGCAGAAAATCTGAGTTGTCCGATTTAATCTTTACTTTTTTTAGTTTAAAACTGTGCATAAGTGGTGTTGAAGTCTTTTCTTCTAGTGCTAAGTAGCGAAGCTATAAGCTAACTTCGTCCGGCTTGCAGTAGTGTTGCCATATTCGGACGCATGCGCAAAATGCTAAGTTCCGTCGAAAGTTTTTTGTTTTTGTCGAAAGTTAAAGTAAGGGTTGGTCAGCTTTAGAGAAACCTACTCTGCGAGACCCTCTGGTCAAAGCTACAGAGGAAACTGGTTGCCTTGTCAGCTCTCCTTAAAGCTGAAGGAGACACCCACTAGAGGGTTGGAGGGTGAAGTGTTTTCAGTGTAAAATGCTGCTCTGTTACTGTTCATTTCTTAAGTGACAATATTGAAAACTGTTAAGAGTTAACAACATATTCTTTAGTTTAAAACTTATGGCTAAAACTACACAAGATATATTTTGCACTGTTTTGCACTACAAGAAAGAAGCCTAATGCTTGAGTTGTTAATTATTTAAAAACTCTCTGGACCTAGTAGTGACATTTTCTTAATAGAGATTATTTTGTGGTATAGCAGTTTTCAAAATAAATTATGGCAAAAGGACACCCTATGCTTTTTTTTTCATTCCTATTGCAAGTTTTATACCAAAAACATGTCACGATACATATTGTTATCGCCACCCTTCACAATACATATTGTGATATGAATTTTAGGCCATATCGACCATTCCTAGTTTATATCTTTATGATGTCTTTATGCTACTGAGTCACATGGCATTGGCCACACTCATTTCTGCCTAATTTTTTTCCCTATGTTACTAAATTTGAAACATCTATTTTTGGCTGGTTTTCTAACGTTTTGAGCGCAATATAAAACATCTAGATAACATATGGCTTACAAGTTTCCAAGGAAATTATATATATATTTTAAACCTGTTAGATATACCTAGGCAAATGTTTTGGCAAGCTAGCTAAACACAAATTTAGTCATGTCTCCTATAATATTTATGAAAATAAAATTCAAACTCCTTTTAGGGGAGTTCATTATGAGTTACTGGACAAATGTAGTATGTTAAACATTAGCGTATGGGAGCATTATATCATAAATTTAAAAAATTTTATCCTGCAAAAATGTCTACTGTAATTAGACCAGGGGACTCAAATAAAAATGTTTAAGGTCCACAAAGACACTTTTCAAATAGTCAAAGGTCCATTTATTTTAACTGGTCAAGCCACAAGCCAGAATAATCTTGTTTAAAAAAAGTGTTACAGTATTTTAGTTCAAAACAACTATACATACTGAACACTTGAAAAAAAAAAAAAAAACTTGCAATTTTTTTTAACAGATATGTGGGGTTTATAGTTTCCTGTTTCTTGTATTTGGTGTACTTCAGCAGTGACATTCAGTCGCCTCAATAACTTGAGTAGGAGGCTAATGGCTCAGAGCAGGAGGCTGGAGTCATTTCCCAGTATCAGCGTTGCACATAGATGTTTTGTGAAGTGAAAATGTTGGTGAAAGCAGACTGTTTAAACACTGGTCACTGCTGAAAATGTCTTACCAGCATCACAGGCATGAAAATAGTTATGAAGTTCTAATCAGCAGCAGCTGTCAGTCAGTTTTGCAGAGAAGGGAGAATGAGGCACAGGTACAGTAAAAAACACTAACGTACTGATTTATTTGTTGCATAACGGTGTTACTTTCAGATGAACATGATCTGTTCATCAATAAACAGCATTTGTACATTTTATCATCAGCTGATGTTCTGCAGTCTGAGCTGAAATTAACTCCTAAAGGAAACTCAAACTTTACATTTATCAGGGAAGTTTGTAAATATTCAATTTGTTCAGTAGGTGTTTCCCATTTCTCTACATTTGTATTGTTGTTTTTGTTTTCTCTACTTGGTTAATGTTTATTCTGGTTATAATGTTCAATCTAAATATTATTCCACTTCCACCTCTTTATTTATTACAACTGTGAGTGAGCCCAGTTATTGGTTCTCTTAGTTCATATAGTCTAAAGCGCATGTGTCAGACTAAATCTGAATAAACGTTTATTTCTCATTGCAAATACAGAAGACAAGTCAACTCTGCGCATTAAACATTTCCTTCATGTAGTTAAATAAATATACAGAAATGTGCTGGGTAAAACCACAATTCATAAGTATGCTACAAAAATAATGTCAGCAGTTATGTTTAGTGAAAGTGGGTCTATAAATTAAGTTGTATTTTCTATTTCTGTGTACTTGATGTGTGAAAATGATATGATGGGATGATTTGAGTATTTTATTATGTAAATATCAGCAGACATGTTATCAGTTCTCAGGGCTTGTAGTTAATCTCATTAATCCTGTCTCTCTGAATGACTTCTGTCACATCACACTGACTATGTGCAGATGTTGCTGCTTATTGCCATGTTTTGTGCTGTGGTGTGCACACTGTGGGATGTAAGAGGACTTCACAACTTTGTTAGGAAGTAGGCTGTGTTTATTTTTTAATAAAACTAGTTACGGTACATGTTTTTTCAATCATCTTTTTGTTTTTTCTTGGTAAGGACATTTACACTTTAATATCAACAATTAATCTTAATAATTTAATAAAATGCTCTTCAAATGGCAGGAAAATGCAGTTTGGAGTAGATTTTTTTTTTAATAGTATTGCGTCACTCCACAGCCGCTCTCTAACACATATTAGGTGTTCTTTCTAGCATCAGCAAATGCTGGCTGATATTCCATTTCAGATTCAGGATTGTTATCCCTTTTAAATGGACTATGGAGGACCAAACTGACATAATAATAAATAAAAGAATAAATATATATCCGACATAAAACAATAAATATATAAATCAAAGTAGAAATATATATCCTAAATAATAATAAATAAAAGAATAAATATATAAATCAAAGTAGAAATATATATTTTAATGAGAAATAAAAGCATAAATATATATATTCTTTTTTATATCTCCTTACACATGAGAAATAAAAGCATAAATATATATATTCTTTTTTATATCTCCTTACACATGAGTTTCCGTCAATAACAATAGATATTTTGCTTTGCCTTTTTCTCGCTGTTTTTCCGTTTGCTGTATTTATTGCTGTATTTATTTATTGCTATATTGTTAGCTGTATTTATTTCTGTTTTGTTTTCTCGCTGTGTTCCTGCCTCATCGTATGTTAATGAGGAGGGCTGCTTTCTAAGTCCAGCTCTACTATTGGTCAATAAACCGGAAATAGAACGATCAGTGTGCAGATCGATTGAGCATGCCTTCCTACAACAGTACTGAAGTTATGGAGGAATCACAACCACGCTCAGTTTCTGAATTGTTACGGGAGGCTGCGAATAGGTTGGAACTGCAGTAAAGTGAGCCTCCACTCAGCTCCGTGAGCCCTCACTGGCGTATTTGTGCATGTTTACAAGATGGTGAAGCGCTGCGTGTTGCTTTTCAAAATAAAAGCTGAAAATAAACGTTGTCAATAGATGAAAAAATACATGAATAAAACCTGTTTATAGTTGAAAAATAATTAAATCTGAAGCTGTTAATTTAACTTGTGACGTTTTCTTGTTCTTCACTCATGTTAATAAACCACACTTCTTTTCGTCAGATAGCTGTAGCTTCTTTTATTACGAGTGGCACACGTTGCAATCTTCTTCTGCAGCAATAATAGAACAGTGCTGCTCACACACAATAACTCGCACTCACTGCCCCTAGTGGACAACAGCAGTACAACATGCACATAAACAATAACTGAACACATGACACAAAATAACTCACAGATAAGTTAAGATAAGAACATATTCTAACATGTTATCTCTGGTTATATGTGTATTCATTATGTGAGAATGTCAAATATTTTTTCCCAAAATAAATAAAAGCTGTTAATTTCACTGTTATCTCTGGTCATGTGTGTAGCCTATTCATTATGTGAGAATGACAATTTTCCCCCCAAAAGCTTCCATTATGAATAAAAATAAAACTGCTTTGCTACTTTGCCCCCCGCCCCCCAGTTTATAGTAATAAACAAGGGTTGCTGACTTTATTGCTGGATAAGGGTTAGATTTCACGCACCACTCCCACTTCAGGTTGACTCTAGAGGACCCCAAGATGTTGCCCAACAACTTTCAGCAACATCTGATTATGACTTTCAAAATAAATCACCTCCAAAGTTGGACAGTTCATTGTAATATACATGAGTTGCTGACTTTGTTACTTGATGTTGACGTGATGTAAGATATTGCATGTTGATATTAATTTGTTATTATTGCTACTGTCAAATTATATGAAATCTACATTATTTACACGCTGAAGTAAAACAAAAACCATTCCAATCAGAATAATTTATACCAGAAATAAAAGTGTTTATTACAAAAGTCAAAAAAACTATCTAAAGTAATTTTTATTTACCATGAAAACATTTCTACAAAAACTGTCAGTTTTCAAGTACAAGCAGTTCCAGTCATTTTCTCTGGCGTTACAGGACTTCTCCGAAATCTGTCTCCATACAATTTACCTGAAAAATAGCCAGTGAAGGTGCAGAAACAAAGTTAATTACAACGGTCAATAAAAATAGAAATACTTTTTTGTGTTACTGTGATAAAAAAGTTACATTATTCAAATAAAAGGGTACAAGGCTCACAATATTGGAGCACTGAACATTGGTTTCAAGAACACAATGGACAGTTCCAGTTGTTTCCTCTTGCTAGTTCCAGGACTTCGTCACTGAAACCTAGGCACCGCACGTGGAACCATTTCTCACATGAGTCACACTGGATCTGAAGAATTAGTTAGAAAACTCATTTAGTATAGTAAAAAATAATGCGTCTAGTCCCATTTTAACATTACATTTTCACATTATTTTAACAATTCATTATCTTTTGGAAAAACAACCTGAAACAAGTAATTGCCAGTAAGGCTTTAACTTTCAAACTTTGGTGTGGTAGCAGTTGAGATTAATCTAAACACATACACTTTAATTTGATGTTGTACCAGTACTTCGGTACAAACTGTCGTTCCACCTCATGTACCACGTGATGCGATTGACAATAAAGATACTTGAACCGTAAAACATTATCTACAGCATGCTATAAAATCCACCAGTATCACATTGAATAATTTACATTTGTTGTGACACTCAGTGGTGGATAAAGTACTCAAACACCGTACATAAGTAAAAGTACAAATAAACAGACAAAAATGTACTCTGCTCAAAGTAGAAGTACCATATTAATATTTTTACCTAAGTAATTGTAAAATTACTTGCTGTATGTATTACCTAATGCAATGGTCTCCAATATCATTAAGTGTGCCTACTGTAAGTCTATTTTCTGCAATACATTAATAGTTTTGTGTCATTTTAATGGACAATGCTTCAGATAATACATGTTTTTATTGTGATTACTCTGTGACTGCAGTTCACACTTGGACTTGTGATTCTTCTGTGCATCAGAATTTCAGGGATGACATGCAGAGATAAATGTCATTAAGCAAACATTAGAAAGAGGAATGATTCAACCTTTGAAAGTTTTTATTTTAACACAAAGTAAAACCAATGTGTCATTTTAACTGCAGTAAACACATTATCGTTCAATGGACCAACTCCCCTCTCGACATCAGTTACTTTCAAACTAATGACAAATCAAAAAGCTGCAACTTGAATCTAACTTGTAAATCAACACATTATAGAAATGGAGTGTAGTAGAAGGTACAGATACTTCAAATGACAAGCCACTTCCTCCAAATTCTGGACAACTAACGAGTCAGCTTCAGTATCCGTGTCTGCAGCTACCTGGACCAGCCACTCACTCAAAACATCGACTCGAAACAGTAAATAGTCATCACTAGCTGTGTTTCCATCCATTTTCATTTCGTATTTTGAGCTACCTCGCAAATATGTAAATACAAATTAATGCAGATCAGAAGTGTTTCCATCTACTGGCTTGAAGCGCTTCTACCAAGCCGCGCACAGCGTCATTACGTCAGACGTCAGCGTCATTACGTCAGACGTCAGCACTGCGCATGTCTACAGTAAACAGGAAGTAGCGGTTGAAAACTGAACCCGGCCACACATCTCGTCAAAATCGAGAGAATATTTCAGGTACGTGTTGCTATCGGGCGAGTTGTATTTATTCTGTCATGCCAACTAGTTTTAGCGATGTTACATGTTGTCCGGAGCGGAAACAGCTGAACGTCACGTGACGTGAATTTTCGCTACGTCAGAAATGAGTCGGAAAATGTGTTTCCATTTGTCGTTTAGCGCATCTCAAATCCCAAAAACCACCTCAAGCGAGCGTAAAAACTTTTTAGCGTAATTCAGGAAGTAACCTCGCAATTTGCCGTTTCCATTAAGCTTTTCTGCTGCGCTATTTCAAATTGCGCAGCTAGAAACCTTGATGGAAACACGGCTACTGACTGTATTACTTTCAGCTAAGCTAGCAACGTGCCTTAATTCTTCAGCAATCCTACGATACATCTCTAATAGTTGTTTACTTCCTCTCAAATACGGAGATCTCTAAGGACTGCAGCGCAGGCTCAATCGATCTGCACACTGATCGTTCCAATTCCGGTTTATTGACCAATAGTAGAGCTGGACTTAGAAAGCAGCCCTCCTCATTAACATACGATGAGGCAGGAATACAGCGAGAAAACAAAACAGAAATAAATACAGCAAATAATACAGCAATAAATAAATACAGCAATAAATACAGCAAACGGAAAAACAGCGAGAAAAAGGCAAAGCAAAATATCTATTGTTATT
The DNA here is from genome assembly GCA_038048925.1 of Garcialebias charrua. Lineage (NCBI taxonomy): Eukaryota > Metazoa > Chordata > Actinopteri > Cyprinodontiformes > Rivulidae > Garcialebias > Garcialebias charrua. The sequence goes on from JBBPBX010026876.1 coordinate 17,741, forward strand.
GACGGAAACTCATGTGTAAGGAGATATAAAAAAGAATATATATATTTATGCTTTTATTTCTCATGTGTAAGGAGATATAAAAAAGAATATATATATTTATGCTTTTATTTCTCATTAAAATATATATTTCTACTTTGATTTATATATTTATTCTTTTATTTATTATTATTTAGGATATATATTTCTACTTTGATTTATATATTTATTGTTTTATGTCGGATATATATTTATTCTTTTATTTATTATTATGTCAGTTTGGTCCTCCATAATGGACAACCTGGTTTCTAAAAATAAAAAATAACATAAAAGACAAAAACTTTTAAATTTTGAATGTGGATTTATGCAGTAAACAACAAAGCTCGGTGCTGGTAAGTACACAGGACTAATTTTCATCTGAGCTCAGGCTGCTGCAGAACATTAGCTGATGTTAAAGGGGACCACACATGCAAAATTCACTTTTTAATGTTTTTTTACTAAACTTTGGGTATTTACTTCATAAAAAAACAGTCCTTGTGCCAAAAAAATGCACCCAGTGGTTTATTTACTCTAAGTAGATTTATTTGTCTGTGATTAAAAACGCTCCGTTTCACACTTCCTGCGGTTTGTGACGTCACAAACCGTAGCCAATCACCTCAAACCTGAGTCCAGCCCCTCACCTAGCAACCCCTGGTGATGCTCCACCCACTTGAGTATAAAAGATGTCACGGTTGCCTAGCGGTTTAGGAGCTGACCTGGCGGTCATTTATTCATTTATTTAGCCCATGGGGGGCTAGGGGTTTGCCCTGCTCCAGCCATGCAGCACATCTCGAGTAAAACCAGAATGTTTTATTACCTTGTTTGAATGAACTCTGTCTCGTTGAAACTGTGCACACACACTCTAGCGGTTTGGACTTGTTTCTTATATGATGAAGGACTACTGTTGCACAACTGTCAGTTTGGTTGAGCGGTTACGACACTTGACCGCCACGCAGGAGAGCGGAGATCGCGTCCCGTCAACGGCATCTTTTTTTCCCCCCCTTTTTTTTAAAGCCTTTTGTTTCGGAGAAATCGGGGTGAGACTAGATATATACATCGACATAATAATACTTTATAATTGTTATTTTTACGTTTTAGTTCAATTTTTAGTGTAATATCGCTCCCAACGCGAAGCCGGCAGAAAACTGTGCACACACACACTCTCTTCGCGTAATGAGTAATAAAAAAGAGCCATCAAGCACCACTGATCGATATATTTTCAGATTAGCAACTTATTTATTTTAAGAATACCTTTCACTTCATCAAAATCTAATCAAAACTTCAGCGTTCTAAATGTAGGTGGTTGTGATTATTTCTTATACGATGAAAGACTATTTTTGCACAACTGCACGGTTGGCCCAGAGGTAATGAACCGGACTCGTCATCCGAAGGACACGGGTTCGCGTCACGGTCGCGGATTTCCTTTTTTTTTTTTTTTTTAAGCCTTTTGTTTTGCAGACCGCCGGCGAAGACACCATCTGCGTGCGGGAGTTGTTGGGAGCTACTGACTTTTGAGTCCGGGGGTCCGGTCAAAAGTTGCCTCATGCGGATAAATTAACTGGAGACATTCTGTGAACTTTGTGTGTGGACTGAAGCACGCTCCAACAAGCGCCGCATGCAACGAGCGGAGCACACCGCCCGCTCGGAGAGGAAAAGCTATCATTAGCCTCGGAGCTAATGCTAAAAAAAGGAGCTGCAAATGGCGGCGCGCGCAGAGGGCTTTTGGTAAGTTATCTTAAGCTACTAGCACTAACAGTAAGTCAAATGAGTAATAAAAAAGAGCTAATTTTAAAATAACAACATATTAGAGATACTGGCTGTTGCAGAGGGCGTAGTTAATGTAAATAGGTCTTTGTAGGGCGTGGCTTTCAGACCTCATTATTCATAAACCGGTCGTTTAGAACGGAAGTGAAATTTGGCAGAATTAGAAAGGGGATATTTTTTAATCTAAGCATTATTTTGTGTATAAAATTGACTGAAAATGGTCTGGATAGCCCACAGATAAACCACAAAAAATTATATATCCTACATTTGGTCCCCTTTAAAAAGTGCAAACACTGTTTATTGATCAGCACTCTGGATTCAGTTAAAGGTACGGCTCTGCAACAGAGAAATCATTTCTTGAGGGGTCTTTTTTCTGTACCTCTGTGTCACATTTTCCCTCTACTTATCTTTTCCTTCTTCCATGGGCACCAAAGAGCTTTGGTTGTTTACATATTGTGTACATATTGTATTGCACCGGCACAGTGAGGGAGGAGGGGGAGGGGGGCCGGAGAAGATACAGTCAAGTAGCGGGGGAGGAGGAGGCAACTTTAGCTTTTGTTTATGGGCCAACTCTGAGACGCAAAATACATTTGAAGCAGAGTTTTTGAAAATCCGCAAGACTTTCTCTGTACATCTGTGGTCATGAAAAATTTGTATAAATGAGGGAAAATCTGCAAGACTTGTATGTATGACAATGAAATGAGGTGTTTACTACATTCAGCAATAGCGAAAAACGGGAAGGATTTTCTTTTTATTGTTTTCGTCAGTCAATGTAGGTGGTGCAGGATACTTGAGTTGGTGGTGAAATCGCCGCCCACTGCCTGTTATTGAGCAGGCAGGACATTACGGTGCCACATACAAGCCTGGCAGTTACTGCAGTGTTTGAGTTGCTCACTGTGTTTCTGTGCAGATAAAAAAATTCTAGAAACTGGCATGTATACAAGGATTTGATTAGAAACAACAACAAATATTGTTTTAGAAAATCTATATCTGTGGACAAGGTCTCGGATGCAGTTTTGTGAACAGTGCTTACTCAGATCAATTGAGTTGACTCAGTCATGAGAGTAATTAATTAAACTGGTTCATGCATTTATCACATATAGACTAGACTATTGCAATGGTTTATTATGTGGGTGTCCAAATACTTCTTTAAAACGTCTTCAGTTGATCCAAAGTGCTGCTGCCAGACTCTTAACTGGAGTTAGTGGGAGAGATCATATCTCTCCAGTTTAACTTCTCTACACTGGATTATTGAGCATGCATTAGGATATTCTCTCCAGTGGCTCCCTGTCAAGTCCAGAATAGAATTCAAAATTTTACTTCTAACCTACAAAGCCCTCAGCAACCTAGCTCCATCTTATATTACAGATCTTATCGTTCCATATTTTCCTAAAAGAGCACTTCAATCTCAGCCTGCAGGTTTACTTGTGGTTCCTAGAGTTTCAGAAGCAGAATGGGAGGAAGATCTTTCAGTTTTCAGGCTCCTCTCTTGTGGAACCAACGTCCAGTTCTGTCCATGAGGCTGACACATTGTCCAGTTTTAAGACTGGATTCAAGACTTTCCTTTTTGATATATCCTAAAGTTAGGGTTGGCGTGTTATGCTGCTATAGTTCTAGACTACTAGAGGACAAATATACAGTACCTTATTTCCTTAAATGATTTGCTAAAATTGAATAGTTTTCTTTTTTTTATCTTAACCTGTGATTCTTGACTTGCCATTGTGTATAATAATAATAATAATAATAATAATAATAATAATGAATTCAATTTATAACGCACTTTTCATTAATGATAATCTCAAAGTGCTACAAGGAGCAACAGAATTAAATGTCAATAAAACAAATAATAAAACAATTAAAATCAATAACAGTATCAGCTAAGATCAAAAGTAGAATCATGAGGAGGTAGAGTATGCTCGGTTGAAAAGAAAGGTCTTCAAGCCGCTCTTAAAGTCAACCACAGACTTCCACAGGCGGGGGGCAGCCACACTGAAAGCCCGGTCTCCCATGGTCCTTAATTTGGTTCTCGGAATGTGAAGGAGATTACTGTTCTGTGACCGCAGCGACCGGGTGGATGAGTATGGAATAAGAATATCCTTCAGATAATCTGGTGAAGCTCCATGTAAGCATTGATGTGTAATGAGAGCAGTTTTGTACTGAATTCTGTAGGTGACAGGAAGCCAATGAAGGTTATGGAGAATGGGCGTAATATGTTCAAATTTACGAACTCTCAACAAGATCCTTGCTGCACTGTTTTGAATATATTGAAGTTTCTGAAGGTTTTTGCCAGGGATTGTGTATCTGTTCCTCCTTCCTGTTCCTCTCAAACCCAGCTGGTCGAAGCAGATGACCACTTGTCCTGAGCTTGTTTCTGCTAAATGTTTCTTCCTCATGAGGGAGTTTTTCCTCTCCACTGTCGCCTTCATGTTGCTCAAAATGAGAGTTCTGTTAAATTCAAAGCAGTCTGCTCCTCAGATAAATAATGTTAAATTATTATTTTTATAAATTAATGTTTCTGTTCAGTACCCTGACATGACTTTGTTGTGACGGTGCTATATAAATAAACTGAATTGAAAAATTTCTGGGAGCAATAATGCTTCTTAAACGTCTGTTTTGCACAAAGCATTTCTAAATACTGTATACTAAAGCAAAATAAATATAAATTATATATAAAAATATATATATATACAGTACAGGTAGTCCTTGACGTACGACGGAGTTCCGTTCCTACGCGGCGGCGTAAAACGAATTTTGACGTAAGTCAGAACATATACATTTTTTTTAACCATGTACAGTACTGTACAGTTACCAAGCACTTAGCCTATCCTAACATAGTTTTTAAAGATGAAGGAGCAAGTTGAATCGTCTCCCTCCTCCCTAGCAGGCTCCATTCACATAAAGGGAGCTAGCTGGCTAACTACAGTAGCTTGCTGTACGGTGGCCTACCTCCGTCCGTCTATCCAATACATTTGTTTACGACGTAAAACCGCCGTCAGCTCGGTCCATCTGCCATCCATCTGCCGTATTCCGTTGTAAAACCGCTGTCAACCTCTGTCCAGAGCGTTTAATCTCCGCCTGTACTGTTTACTGCTTTGCTGATTCTGCCGTGAAGCTCCGTCCAGA